>CACRXP010000249.1:648209-676041 GCA_902702965.1 Spirometra erinaceieuropaei | reverse complement strand
AGACCGTGAAATTTCCAATCGGACACTCTCGCATCAGCACGTTTGTGAATGCTTCTTTTAAAGTGGATAAATACTTTTAAATTGATAAAATTGGTCGAAATATATAGTTTGTCCAGGCCATAGAACATCCAATCGGACACTATCATTTGCACGTATTCTAATGCTTATTATAAAGTCGATACGTTTTTTTAAATTGTTAAAAAGTATCGAATTACATGATTCCCCAGACCATGGAATATCCAGTTAGACACTTTCGCATGAGTACGTTTATAAATATTACCTATAAAGCGGACAAGTATTTTAAAATTGCTAAATAGTGTCGAAATGTATTATTTGTCCAGATCATGGTATATCCAATCCCGCACTCGCGCATCAGTGCATTAAATAATTAAACTTGTAAAGTGGATGATTTTTTTGAAATTGCTAAATTGTCGAATTATAAGATTTCTCCAGACCGTAAAATATATAATCAGACACTTTCGCATAAGCACACTTACTAATGCTATTTATAAAGTGAATAAGTGATTTTAAATTGTTAAAAAGTGTCGAATTATATGGTTTGTCCAGCCCATGGAATATCCGACAACACATTCTCGATTCATCACGCTTATTAATGCTACTCATAAAGTCGATACGAATTTATAATTTGTTAAACAGTTTCGAATTACATTATTAGTCCAGACCATTGGATATCCAATCTGACCCTCTCGCGTCAGCACGTTAATATTGCTACGTATAAAGTGAAAAGGTATATTGCAATTTTTAAATAGAGTTGAACTTTATGATTTGTCCACACCATGGAATATCCAAACGGAGTATCTCGCATCAACACGTTTATTAATGCTACTTATAAAGTCGATAATTATTTTTGTATTTTTAAATGTGTCCAATTACATGATTTGTCCAGACCGTGGAATATCCAGTAGGACCCTTCCGCTTAAGTGCGCTTATTAATGCTAATTATAAAGTGGATAAGTATTTTTAAATTGAAAATATGTGTCAGCTGTATGATTTGTCCAGACCATGGATTATCCAATCGGACACTCCCGCCTCAGCACATCTAAGGATTCTCCTATTAAAGTGGACAAATCTTTTTCAATTGTCAAAATGTGTCCAATTATATGGTTTTTCCAGACCATTAAATATCCACTCAGACACTATCGCAGCAGCGCATTTGTTAATGCTGCTTTTTAATTATTATTTTTAAACTTTTAAATGTGTCGATTTATATTATTTGTCCAGACCAAGCCATATACAATCGGACATTCTCGCACCAGCATGCTTGGTGCTGTTACTTATAAAGCGGATAAGTATTTTTAAATTGATATAAAGCGTTGAATTATGTGCTTTGCCCAGACCATAGAATATCTTATCGGAAACGCTCGCATCAGCACATTATTAATGATACTGATAAAGCGGATAATTATTTTCAAATTGTTAAAGAGTGTTGAATTATGTGATTTGCCCTGACCATGGAAAATCTTATTGGACACTTTCGCGTCAGCACGTTTATTAATGCTACTGATAAAGCGGATAAAATGGTCGACATTCAGTGCAAAATTGTATGACCTATTTTGCCTGTTCTTAATAATGTACAGAAATATATGTGACTTTCCTCACACGGTAAGTATACAATTTGTAGTTTGGAAACTCTGAATGCAAGTGTGACGGCAGGTCGTATTCAAAATTATTATGGAATAAAGAAAGTTTTAAAACTGCAAGTTACACCTGCAAGCATAAAATTTGAAGAAGACGTAAGCTTCTACCAATGGGGTGAAAGAAAATAATATTTGTGGGCATACCAGCTGTTAAATCTGTCTGCATTTTTAAGGGCTAAAAGAGTCATTAGGAAAATTCATACTGCATAAGTATTCAATTATTACGGAATTTAGTTTGTGAAGGCGGTCTATACGCAGCTCGTTCGGAAGTCGGCTTTCTGAAAATGCTGGAACGATTTGGCATCATGTGACTCGATAGTGAACACGACGACTCTGCTTAAGTAATCTTTTTCTGACTGGAAATACATTGCAGAGTTTAGCCAGCATTTCATGAGATAACATATCTCCTTTACGTCAGCCATTGACTATGGTTGTATCTTATCACGTACGGCGAACGAATATCTCCTCTTGGTGCCAGGGTATACGTCCAAATGTCAAATTTCGTATCTAGAAGGCTGAATTTAGGGAGGGGCACAGGGTGTTGTGCAATTCAGTTCAGACATCCGTGATAACCCTTGCTGTAGGGGTAGGAAGGAATAGACGGCAAATTCGGATAGCCGGAAGGGCATTCGGCGTGTGCTGCATTTAGTCCCCTCGTCGTTACGATGAAGCCTATACTGCGATCCGGACGGTGAGCGCACACATGCGTGAACGCGATAGATCAAGTTGCCTAAGCCTACTATTTAACTAGAACGAGAAAAGTGTTGATCAAGCGACATTTATTTGCTGTTTCCGAACGAAGTTCCACGTCGTCAAAAAATGTCTAGTGGTATAAATTCGAGGCAATGAAGTCGACGACTCTACTCATACTGATGACTGTAGTTACGAACAGATGTCAGCAAACGTTGGAAAACCTTCGAAATACTTACTTACTTGCACTTGGTACGGCTACGATCATGCCTGAGCCAGCCGGCCTCAATGATGTCCCGAACTGCACCGCTCCACGCGTGACGATCTGCGGTAACAGGTCTGGACAGTTCAACCCGTTCTCTTCGCCAACGACGGAGACCGAATACTGAATCTCCAAGAACCACCTCCATGTCTTGACGAACTTTGTCGTGTCAGGTTTCAAGTTTATCCCCTGCAATCGGACACCGGTGCCGGATCGAGTGCAATAACACTGAGTTCCTGAGATGGACGACGAAAAACATGCTCAAACCACCTCAGTCATCTTTCTTGGATGGCCTCGGTTATACTTGCAATGTTGTCGCGGCGAGAGTGGTCTGTCTTATTTGAGACAAAGTCGACATTCTGGACTCGAAGGATAGTGCATAAGCAGTGGTGATCAAATACCTCCGGTTTTCGCTCACGCGCAAAGCCTGGCATTCACAACCGTAGAGTAGAACACACACTTTGTCCACATCCGCATTATCTATATGATTGCTGAAATTTTATCAGAACTCAGTTACGTATCGGTTTCGTTAGCTCTTTCGATCTTGGTAACCAAACGTTGAAGTAATATTCCGTAGAGAAGAACAAAATGGACGGATCCACGATACACGCGAATCTTAGTGGCAATGGGGAGGTCGCGTCGGATCCATGGGCATTTTCGAAAGATTGATAAAGCTCAGTCGGTAGCATAAATTTGAGAGACTATGTCGACCTTACACTGTCCATCCAGCAGCGGCCTCGCTCCGAGGTTTTTCAAACTGCCTATTTATTCGAGTTGACCGGCATGAGTCCCCAGAGGTGCCTTCTGTTGGTCAGGCATACAGCTTGGAAACTCGTTAGTTTTCCCAGCCTTTATGGATGAACCGACTGATTTAGCGACCTCGTTTACCCCTGACACCATAGACTGCAGATCACCGAAACTTGAGGCAAGTAAGGCGATAGCATCGGCATGGTCGAGATCGGTCAGTCAGTGTTCGGGTGCAAACTCCACACCGTCATTTTCGTGTAGGGCCCTCCTGAGAATCCAGCCAATAGCGTAGCTTAATAGAATGCGCAACAGGATACAACCCTGTCGAACGCCAGACCGAACACAAAAGGGTTGGGAAAGATGGTTTGGGACCAGGACTCGCGCAGTAGTTAGGGGATAATAGGCTTTCATCATGGCAATGAGTTTTGGCGGTAAACCATCTAGCGCCATTATCCGCCATATGAACTCATGATTGACGGAATCCAAGGCAACAGCAAAGTTGATCAAGCAGATGAAGGCGCCAGAGGGGGCCACATCGGGAGTTTGTCCGCCATAGCCCCTCTCCAGCCCCGTGGTTGCCCCCTCACGAGGCGGGGCTTAGAGGAGGCACGAGGGGGCTGGTACTGGCAGGGATAGGTTTACCTGAGAAAAGTGTTCCCTGGAAATTTTCGGTGTACCAAACATAAGCATAGACACTGTGCCTTAAGAAAAAGCTTGTTATTCCTGCAGATTTTTCTGTTTTGCATAAGTCCACTACATGATGGAGATTCGCGCAGCTTCCCGAAAAACTACCTTGCATGACGGTGTCGATCCACCGAACATCAATATTTCAGTCGCGCACGATAACCCCCGGCCATCGCAGAACTCCGGTAAGCGATGTCGCAAAGTTTACCTGATAGTAAATGTGTGCCGTAAACCGATCGATTTTGAAGCGGATGCCAGATATTGGCCGGCAAAATCAACCGCCTTGAGGAAGAGATTGAAAAGTCAAAAACTCGTCTACAATGTAGACTAGACACAGCTGACAATACGAATATACTTGTTGGAAGAATAACAAGAAGTAGGGCCAAAGGACTTCGCACAAAAGACACGCCATCAACACCTTCTGCAGCTGTCACGGCAGAGCCAGCACACACACATGAAATACAAGACGACAACAACCAGCGACGACACGAAAAAAAGCCGGAGGAAAAAAGAAATCGTGCAGCAAAAATGTCGAAGGACAAGGGCAGCAGATTCTGAGGAATGCTTCCGAAGAACCGGAACCAGGGACGTCGGCGACTGTGTCGCCCATCACGGGAAATGGCATGGGTCCTAAAACCTATTGCAAAAAACTTCTGACTTTGGTGAAAATGCAAACAATACAGAGACGAATGAGGATCTTAATCGACTGCGGTTTCTATCATATTCACATCATGACAACCACGTATTGCTTTTGTCGGGGCATGAAACCACCGTGTTCTCGGGATAGTCGCCGGTCAGAGGGCAATGTCTGATTATTCAGGGACGTCTCGAATCCACAGCTAGTGCCTCCAAAGAGCGGGTTTCGGCAGACTTGCAACTGCTCCAATGCCTACTCAACGAAGTTCTGCGCCCTAATGAGGAAGTTTCGGTTCTCAAGGCCTTTAGGCTTTGAAAGCGCTCAATCGAGATAGCAGAGCATTCATGTCCCCGACCACTCAAGATTGTGTTAGCTAGCCAAAAACAAGTGGAACTTATTCTCTCACGACGATTCCGAATCAAAGAGACCAACCGCGGCGTTTTTTTTCAGCCGGACTACACACCGTCAGAGGGAATAAAGCGTCGACAATTAGTTCTGGAACTGAGAGCAAGGTTGCAGAATGGCGAGACGAATCTCGTAATCTACAACGACCAGATGGTGCAGCGCCATTCCTTAATCCGTTGGACCGAACCGATCTGAATGAGGGCGCAATAGGTTTCTTGAATGGGGTCTTAAGCGACACTATAATCAAACGCCCCAAAACTCTGAAACTAACATTTTTTTACACCAACGTGCAGAGTATACTGCCCAAGTTAGACGAACTGAAGATCCAAATCTGTGAACTTTCCTCTGATGTTTTCTCTTTGACAGAAACCTGGCTGTCTGCTAACGTAGATGACCGCGAATTAGCACTACCAGGAGTTCAGTTGTTTTAAGAGAGAGGAGAGAGCGTCAGGGAGGAGGAGTCGTCACGTACGTAAAACACGGCCTGCTTGTATCAGACAAAACAGACCAGTTTGCGTGCAGCGCCGAGACTATCTGGCTCACTATAAGGGTAACAGGATCACATAGCCTTGAAGTTCTGACCGTCTATCGACCACCGAGGAGTGACCCCGAGGCTGACGCTCGTTTGTTAGAGGAGCTAGGACGATTTGCTCTCTGGCCTGACGTCCCGATCACGGGCGACTTTAATGCTCCGCTCATTGACTGGAGGTCACTATACGCGCGCGGCCCAGAACTAACTTTCGACCGACGCTTCTTGGACATGGCACTCAGGTCATTTCTCACTCAGCACGTCCTATTCCCCACGAGGGTGCGTATGGGGCAGCGGTCAAACTGCTTGGACCTGGTGCTCACGAAATCGATGGACAGCATAGATGAGGTGCAATGTCTGCCTCTCCTAGGTGGAAGTGATCACGTTGGAATTCAATGGAACTGTACACTCTTTTCCGTGCCTGAACAGCCCAACAAAATTAGAAGACATATTTGGCGTGGGGACTTCACTCAAATGAAGCCGAAATCAACAATACAGACAGGGAATCAGCGTTTTCCGGAAATATAGCTGAAGATTGGAAATGGCTAAGAAACCACTGCCCGCTTTCACGGAAAGGGTTAACAATCGACCCCGGTGGCTGGCCCAGGCGTTAAAAAAGGAAGTCGATAAAAAGCGGAGATTGTGGCAGAAATCTCTTGCTGATGGGAATCCTGTATCCATAAACGCATACAAAACACAAAGGAACTTAGTCAAGCGACTAACCCTCAGGACACGGCAAAATTTTGAAAAAGACCTACTGGATCGTGCTGTGGAATATCCGAAATTATTTTACAGCCACATAAGTAACAACACACGGAGCAGAGATCCAATCACCATACTGAAGACAAGCAGAGGCGTAGAGATTAGTGAGAATGGAGCAAAAGCGGAGCAGCTTCCACAGTTTTTCTAATCCATCTTTACGAGTGAAAGCGCATTTACTCCTCCGGACTATGACTTCGATGAGTGTCCAAAAATTGAGGCTGTATCTTTTGATGAAGCGACTGTTCGCTTCACCACTGTATAAAGGATGCAACAAGGCCTCTGCAAACAATTACCGGACCAACTGGCCCCACCTCCATCTGCTGCAAAATCATGGAGAAAATAATCAACAGAGAGCTAATTCGCTTCCCATATCAGCGTAATTCATTATCTCATGCACAGCATGGGTTTCGTAGTGGCAGGTCTTGCGTGACTAACTTGCTCTACTGTTTAGAACGTTGGACTCGGTCAGTTGATGAGTGCAATGCGCTGCTTGTAGCCTATATCGACTTTAAAAAGGCGTTTTATAGTGTTCCACATCAGCGACTCCTGCACAGACTAAGCCGAACAGGTGTTAGGGGTAACCTCTTAAAATGGATTCAAAGCTTCCTCTTTGACCGTTCTCAATTTGTCCATGTCAGTGGCCAGCAGTCGACGGAGGTTGCCGTTAAAAGCGGTGTTCTCCAAGGCTCCGTTCTCGGTCCTTCGCTGTTCATTATTTACATCAACGATTGCGTAAGTGAATTAAAATATGGTGTTGCCATGTTTGCAGATGGTATGAAGCTCTGGAGCGTCATTCGAACTGCAGGTGATGAAGAGCACTTACCGGTTGACCTAGACCGACTCCAACAGTGGTCAAATGACTGGTTTCTGCCGTTCAATGAGAACAAGTGCAATATTCTACGAGTCAGCAGAGCCTGCTCTCCGAACCCCATGGCTTACTGCCTGAATGGTATACCACTGCAAGAAGTGGACTCGCAGAAGGACTTGGGAGTATGGATTACGACCTTGCTCAAACCCTCGCTGCACTGCACGAATATAGCCAAGTCTGCAATGTCAGTTCTCTATCTTATCAAGCAGGCTTTCTCCGCCTTTTATGAAGACTGCTTCGCTAAAGTCTTTCGAACGTTTGTGCGGCCGAAACTGGAATTTGCTATCCAAGCTTGGAGACCCTGAACCGCGAAGGACCTCAGCATCCTTGAAAGGGTTCAAAGGCGTGCAACGAGACTTGTGACAAGACAGGGTACACTACCATATGCAACGCAGTTAACTAACCTTGATCTCTTTCCCTTGAGTTGCAGGCAATTACAGGGTGACGTGACACAAACACCCCGTATCATACGTGGTTAGGACTGCAGCCTCGTACTGGGAGACTTCTTCGAGTTGGCAACCACCACAAACTTACGAGGTCATCCGTTCAAACTACGTGTGACCGGGGCTAGGCTGGACACACGAAAGTTCTTCTTCTTTAACAGTGTGCTAGAAGCCTGGAATGCCCTGCCTGTGGATGTCGTTATGTCTGCTTCCGTCGAAGTCTTTAAGAGGAAGCTGGATTTGTATAGTAGTGTCCACTAAATTATCACTCAACCTCTGTAACCTCGACAAATCCCGTCGTTATAATACTACGTGCTACATTTCAGTAACATTTTAAATTGGTTTTTTAATTGCCTCTAACCTACCGCCTACGCTTAATGACGTGCACCTATGGAACTTTTGTCACCGGGTATATTATTTATTTCCCTGGACTCGAAGCGACCGCTGTACTACGGCACGTACCACTAACATTCGGGACAGTTTGCTTATCTGTACAGAGTTGTCGCTTTTCCGATTATTTTTTTGCGTTTATGATATCTTTTCCTGTTTTTTTTTTGAAATTTTGCGGTTGCTTAAAAGCAAATAGGGAGTTCAAAGGTGAAGACCTACATTTCACTTGATAAAACTGAACTGAAATGAACACACTTAATGCACTGCATGCTATCTGGTTTTCGAAGTTTATATTCCACTCGCAATTCATCTGAGTAATTGTACTACTTTGCAACTTCCATATATCCTTTCGTTAAGTTTGCGTGATATGATAGTGTAGATCAGTGGGGATTGCGAAAATTCCACCCGAGGGTGGAAAGGCATCCGATGTACCCCCTCAATGACCGGACATTGCCGGGCAACAGAAGTCAAACAAAGAACACGAAATTCGCTGAGGTCAGCAGTACCTGTATATAGGAGGGGACGCTGTGTAGTGATGTAGCTATAATGTTTTCTCGATCTTGACTTAGTCCCCTTAGACTCCTAGCCCTTTGCCGGTAATCCACCGGCACCATATCAGTTAGCCTCCTTCGAACTTTAATCCTATTAGCCATTACAAACTGCCAATGCTTGGCTTCGATCATCCTAGTGACTCATCTCCGGGTGTCCCTTGCAGATAATGTTTGACATTTATCGAAGCAACCACCCTGCTGCTATAACGATGGGGAGATCCGAAGAGGATACCGACTATTTGGTCAAGTAAATCACGAATAG
Source organism: Spirometra erinaceieuropaei (assembly GCA_902702965.1). Lineage (NCBI taxonomy): Eukaryota > Metazoa > Platyhelminthes > Cestoda > Diphyllobothriidea > Diphyllobothriidae > Spirometra > Spirometra erinaceieuropaei. Next base: position 667,153 of record CACRXP010000249.1, on the reverse strand, counting down.
TCTTGGAGTTTGATTGATTAATCTACATCTGGCTTGACCGCTATAAAGTTCCTAGCCCATCGAGTCCGGAACACGGATCCGATCCGATTCTGCAGAGGGAGGGAGCAGGCACTCGAGGTGCCGGAGAACTCGGTTTCTACCGATGCAGACCCCCAGATTCTGGCGGGCGTTGCCCTGCGTCATCGGCGAAGCCTCGAAAACCGGCGATCCGAATGCCGGAGGCACTTATCGGGCATTAAGATATGCGGCAGGAGTTGTTGTATTTGGCAAGAAAAAAGAAACGCTCTGGTCGGACAACGGAAAAATTATATATACAGAGGATAAGGGAGATGTTGGCTGGAAATATCCGATTTTGTTAGTTAAACTAACAACAGGTTTAACAATGGTTTCTTTTATAAAATTCATTTTCTCGTGACTACTATTACTGTGCAGAATTTGTAAGAAAACGACAGGTCTTTGTAGTCTTCTGGGGGTATGTGGGGACCCCGTGCTTGCAGATGTCCGGTCCCGAGTTCTTGTCGCCCAACCCCCTCACTATGAACAAGTGCGCACGCAACTTCACACTGTCTCGACGGAGGATCTAGTCCTCCGTTAGAAACGTTCTTGTCGAACGATGGCCCGGGAGCAATGACTCCTTACGTCCGTCTTTGAGGCGCGCGCTCTCTCTCTCTCACTTGTTTGAGACCTGGCAGTCCTCCCCAAAGCATGCCACATGTGGAAAGTAGGATAAGAGGGTCGTGTCTGCAATCCTTCGAAGGGCATTGTAATGCATAAGTCGTCATTTGTTACAGAATTTATTGTGTGAAGGCGGTCGAGGACCATAGTTATTTGTCAAACTAAATAAATCTCTACGTGTGCGCTAAAGGGGCATCCGTTCAATGTGAATGACGATCGGTCTGCATGCGAAGGGAGAGAATATGGCATCCCCCTTAGCGTCAGTGTTTCACCAATAGAAACAGCTTCGATGTTGGAGATTCAGTAGCTGTTGTATCTCATGAAACGTAGGCCAAAATTCCATGCAATGAAGCCAACCGTTTTGTTTCAATGTCAGGGGGCGCTCACCGATCGTTCATACGGAACTCACTCGTTCCGTTGTCCCTTAAGAGCTCTCTCTCGAGCCCTACCAGCAGCCACACAGCGGCGCATGATATATAGGCAGAATAGTATTACTGTCGGTAATACTATTCTGCCTATATGTTTTGTTTCATTTATGCGAATGTGGTCTTCTTGTGGTGAGCGTGCGACCATCTCATGTTGGACTCCTTAATGCATTAGTAGTATGGATTGCGAGAGTTATAACCTTTCTTGCATTGGAGACAAATTATTAAGTAAATCTGTCGAGTTTGGAACCTGAAAGAACTGACATCTGACAGGCCAAGTGGCACTGGGGAAAAACAGGACGATATCGTCGTCCGCGTCTTTTAGCGGAAGCGTGGTGTGGATTGATGGTGTTATAGTGAGGCCCATCAAGGAAAACATCTAGCTACATGTACAGTCACGCGTCGGGACGGTATTTAAGAGAGGCAATTGGTTATAATATAACGCCTAACGACGCATAAGCCTTGCTTAACCCTGAAAGTCCGATAAAGTGGTCATTGTGCGTTGCATGAATGAAAAGTTCCGTTTCTAAACAAAATTCACGCTTGACTGGACAATCGGCGAAGAGCTGATTGTATGGCAAACGAATCCGATGATTTCTGAATTAATTTCTAATTTGGAGCAGGTCAGAAGACAAAAAGTTGCTCGGTAAATTTCAATTAACAATGGCGCGGAGCACGTGTATTGACTCTACTCCGAACGTCTGCTGAAACGCCGACTCTGTTTGGCGAACGTTTACATGTACATATTGAGGCAATTGTTCCTCGGACATTCCAAGGCCCTGTGCTGTGCTCCCGCTCACGATCTCAAGCCGGAAGGCTCTGTCTGGCTTTCGACCAATCACAGCTACTCGAAGAGGCCAATCAACTTCAACGAAATGCCCTTATGGGGCTTCATTCGTAAGCACTACAACAACCATTCCAGTTAGACCAGCTGAAGATATTTTGCCTATGCGCGCCACATCAATATGATTTTACATATATTTGCGGATGCAGACACATTGGGCGCACGTAAAGGCTGCTGGCAGCTCGGTCAGCTGAGCACAGACCGAAGTGGCTGCTTAAGGCGGAATATAAGGTATCAAGGAGCTCAGTTACAGGGCATCTAGTGGACACGGATCATACTGTGGACCCAATGATTGCATTCAGAGTCCTGTTTCGGACGACGAGCGGACGTCTCTTGCGTTTAGTTGGATTATCATTCTCATTATCGTGCCACTTGATGCCAAAATATTCCCATATTATTAGGATGCTGATTACCTTAAAAATTCAGCTACATTTTACAGAACGCATGCACAAACACGTTATGCCTTTTACGCAGTTGCCAGAGACGTACGTCTTCTCAAAATTTCTGCTTGCAGAATAACCATATTTTTGTGTTTAAAAAGTGTCAACTAATATGATTTGTACAGACCGCGAAAAATCCAATTAGACAGTATCGCATCAGCACAGATATTGCCGATACTTATAAAGTGAATATGTATTTTTAAATTGCAGAAAAGTTTCGAAATTTATGATTTGACCAGTGTGTGAAATCCAATCGGACAGTCTCGCATCAGCACGTATATAAATGCTACTTATAAAGCAAAGAAATGCATTAAAGTTTTTAAAAACTGTAGAATTATATGATTCGTCCAGACCGTGAAATACCCCAATTCGACAGTTTCCGATCAGCACGATAATTGATGCTATATAAAAAATAAGTAGTTATTTTTAAATTTCTAAAAAGCGTGAAAGTATATGATTTAACCATACCGTGAAATATTCAATTTGATAGTATCGCATCACCACGGTTATAAGTGTAACGTATAAACTCAATAAATATATTTAAATCGTTAAAACGTGTCAAATTATATGATTTGTCCAGGACGTGAAATATCTAAACAAGCAGTATCACATCAGCATGTATATATATGCTACTTTTAAAGTGAATAAATATTTTTAAATTGTTAACATGTGTCGAATTGTCCAGACCGTGAAATATCCAATTTGACAGTGTCCCATCAGAACGTTTATCAATGCTACTTGTCAAATGAATAATTATTTTTAGACTCTTGAAACGAATCGAATTACATGATTTGTCTTGACCAGGAAATATCGTATCAGACAGTATAGCATCAGCGCGTTTTTGGTGCTACTTATAAAGTAAACATGTATATTTATGTTGTTAACATGAGTCGAATTATAAGATTTGCAGAGATCGTAAAATATCCAAATAGACAGTGTCGCATCGGCACGTTTTTAAAGTGGTAATTATAAATTAAAAACGTTTATTAGAATTTTCAAAAAGTGTTGAAACATATGATTTGTCGAGACCGTGAAATATCCAATAGAACACTCTCGCATCAGCACATTTATTGATTTAAATTATAAAGTACATAAGCATTTCGAAATAGTTAAGTTGTCGAAATAAATGACTTGGCCTGACCGTTAAATGACTACTTAGACAGTATCGCATAAGCACTTCCATTAGTGTTGCTTACAATGTGAAAAATATATAAAAATTGTTAAAAAGTGTCGAATTTTATGATTTTTTCAGACCGTGAAATATCCAATTAGACCTATCGCATCAGCACGTTTATTAAAGCTACCTATAAAGTGAATAAGTATTTTAAATTGTTAAAAAGTGTCAAAATATATGAATTGTTCAGACCGTAAAATAGACAATCTGGCAGTATAACATCAGCACTTTTTCTGATGTTATTTATAAAGTGAATAAATATTTTAAATTGTTAAAACGTGCGAAATATATGATTTGGCCAGACCACGAAATAGCCAATCAGACACTATCGCATCGGACTTTTTAGTGATGCTAAATATAAAGTTAATTATTATTTCTAAATAGTTAACAAGTGTAGAATTAAATGGTTTGTCCATACCGTGAAATATCAACAAAGACAGTATCGCACCGGCGCTTATATAAATGCTCCATAAAAAGTGAGTAATTATTTTTAGTTTGTTAAAAAGTGTCGAAATATTTCATTGGTTTAGACCGAGAAATATCCAGTCAGACAGTATCGCATCAACACGTTTGCTAATGCCGCTTATGAAGCCAGTAACTATTTTTAAATTTTTAAAAGTTGTCGAAATATCTGATTTGTCCAGACCGTGAAATATCCAATACGCCTGTTAGCACCAGCCCGTTTCTTAACGCTAATTACAAAGTTTATAATATTTTTTAAATTTAAAGAAGTGTCGACTTATATGATTTCTCCTGATAGTGATATATCCAATTAGACAGTATCGCATCAGCCCGTGTAAAAACGATTATTATAAAGTGAATATGTAATATTAAATTTTTGAAATTGTCAAATTAAATTATTTGTCATGAACGTCAAATATCCAATTAGACTGTATAGCATCAGCACGTTACTTAATCCAACTTCTAAAGCGAATATCTATTTTTGCATTGCTGAAAGGTGTCGAATTATATGACTTGTCGTGACCGTGAAATATCCAATTAGACATTATCGCACGAGCCCGTTTATTGAGGCTACTTATAAAGTGAATAATTATTTTTAAATTGTCACAATTGTTTATTTATATGATTTTCCAGTCTGTCAAATATCGAATTTGCGAATATAGCATCAGCACGTTAATAAATGCTACTTATGATATGAATAAGTATTTTAGTTGTTGAAAATTGTCGAACTATATGATTTGACCAGACCGTGAAGTACCCAATCGGACTTTCTCGCATCAGCAACTTTATTGATTATAATTATAAAGTGAATACGTATTTTTAAATTTCTAAATGTGTCGAATTATATGATTTTTCCAGACAAAATAATATCCACCCTCCCCCCTCCCTCTGAGCTCGACTAAAATATGATCGCTCATTTAAAAGAAGACGAAAGCACGATCACTGAGGCTAAGCTTTCGAACTCGAACTGGAGTTCATCATCAGAGATTGCTAGAGTGCAGCAACGTGTGAACATTTTTATCGTTGTTCCACGCGAAGTATCCATTGCAATTTCAAGAATGATCTGAAACGTATCGTGTTCTAGAACCAAAAGTAAATATAATTAAATTCAAAGAAAGGAACCTTCTCCTAAAATACACAAAATTACATGTTAAGGATTGCTCCTGAGATCGCTATTTAAATTTATCCATTAATGACCGCCCTGACGCTATGGAATATATTATTCGTGTAGAGACCGTTTTGACGAAACCGAACTAAAACTGTTTGTCCTAGTCAACTACAATTCTAAAAATAAAAAATCGAAAAATGTACAGCTGGTTATTGTGAAAGAATGTTATACTGTCGACTCCAACTGTAGGCTGTTGGCTACCTACCATAGGTGCCATTCAACTTATTATTTAAGGATTTTCCAGTTCAAACTACCCTGAATACTATTTCGTCTACTCAGTTTTTGTACAGGCAGGCTTTCTGTACATTTAAAACGTAGGCTTACTCATTTAAAATGAGGTTTAGCTTTTTCGGATTTTTCCGCTTTCCTAAAAACGTTGGTATTTCTAAACAACGTAAATTATAAATCTTAATATTTCTTCTGTGTTTCCAACTCGCTAAAAGTCGCTTCGCATTACTTCCTAGCTGTGGTTTTACGCTTATGCCCGTAAGCTAGTGGTTAGAAATAATTTGTAATTTTTTGACATCCTTCATGAAGGCACGACGAAACCCTGCTGAACTTCCGTAAAAATCTATAAATCATTAGTGAATGCCCGGAAGAGCCTCGTCCAGGACCGAATTTCCGGAAAGACTGTAGCGGCGGCCCACGAAGCCAGTCGGATCGCGGCTGACAAAGTCAACGCAACAGGAGTACCCCGTAACCACGCTCAGCCAGTGGAGACTGGATGCGACTGTAGCGAATGAAGAGAGGGCGATCTGGTGTAGCTGCGCCACGGTGTTCAACGTGCCTGCAATTTCTTGCCGTGTCAGTAAGGGAGTGCGCGAGGAGAGTCTTTTTACCTCTCTCTTGTTCTCACCACTTGAGGCATCGATCTAACAGTGTCGAGCGCATCTTCGTAAACTGCCTGCTCGTCTGGTATTCCTAAATGGAGCACATGAAAGTCACCCATACCTCAGCGAAGGTAGGACATTAAATGTTGACCTACATTTGGTGGACTAACTCAAGCAATGTCAACCGAAATTCCGATATGTGTTTTCTACTCGAAAAAAATAATTAGACAGGGTGGTAAAACTAATCATCCTGCAGCATAATTATACAATGAACGGACATTCCATGGTATTACAAATGACATAATTAGAAACTGTTAAAGCCCGATAAAAGTCATGCTCCGCATATCTGTCCCTGACCTTGCAGACCTGACAGCCTATCGAATGCCAAGAAGTGGTCCCATGGCTGACGCCCGTCATAAGATTTGTTGTTTGGTCGGACGTCTTGACCATGGAAGAATTTAATACACCACCTATTGACTGGAGTGCAGTTACACACTTCGTCCACATCCAACTTTTGACCAGCGTCCACTGGACATAACGCTCAGGTTATTCTTTACTCAGCACATTTTGTTCCCCACGAGGGTACGTGAAGGGCAACAGCCAAACTGTCACTGGCGTCTGAGAAGCGAGAGTGTACTCGGAGCGCCACAATAATCACGGATCAGTCCCGCTTTAGTGGAGAAGGGGAAAGACGCCGGTAGGAGTAGTGTATTCTGTGCTGCGGCCTGGTGGCCGTAAAGCAACCTCGACGTGGGACAGGCTGCAGTCCCGCGCACGTCCGTGCGCTAGGCCGACGTGGGTGTGAGTGCATAAGCCTCACGTGAAAATCAGACAGAGCCAGCCCATTGAGTTTATTGGGTGTCAAGGCCATTTGTGGTCACCTGTGATTGACTATCATCGGGGTTGGGTGTGCGCACGTTCTGACGCGCGGGAGTAGTGGTCACCTGACTTCCAGTGCGACGTGGATGCCAAACGCAGATGGCTTAATGTCATCTGAGGCGCAATAGATCGGGTGCTGACAAAATCGCTCGACAACCTTCATGGGATGCACTAGCTACCACCATCCGGCCGAACTGTTCTGGAAGTATTCCGTGCTATATCAGACTTAGAAGAAATATTTGGAGCTATGACTTCGATCATATGTACACTGGAATAGGCAACATAATGCGGGAATCGGCCTTTTTGTCAACAATAAACTCCGCATTCAGGTGTTTTCATCTCTCTCCCTACAACACTAGGATTTGCCCAGATTTTAGTGGCGCTCTGAGTACAGACAAACATGCACACCGCCCGGTCACAACAGGCCTACGCGACGCATACTGTATCGCGACATACAAAGGGCTTGAATCCGTCATTACGCCCGATAAAAGTCATGCCTCATATCTGTCCTTGACCTTTAGGGGGGGGGGAGGGGGAGAATTTGGTGTGTTCTGCTGGCCAGGTCACGTGTGGCGCGTGCAGGTGTCCACTTGCATCCGATGGCCGGCTAGTTTGGACAGTGAGCTGGCGCCGGAGAAAGGGAAGAATGAGTGAAGCCGACACCAGGGTTGCCGAGCTTATGTGTGCAATCTGACCCGTCTTAGAGCTATCACGACTCGTTAACAGTCGCGGGAAAGATGTGGTCAGGTAGCCCCACCTGATGGACACAATACTGTTAGGGTTGGCGGTAAGGGTTAGGGTTAAGGATAAGGGGTTATATTTAGGCGTTAGGGTTGGGGTTAGCGCATCTATTTCTCAACCATTCAAAGTACCACCGCACATTCCCAATAGCTTTTCTTTTGCATATAACTACTTGCTCCTGCCGCCTGTGCGTTTTCCGACCCCACCTGTAAAAAACCCTTTTACCACCGGTCCCGTAGTAGAGGTGACTGGGGTTTTTTTGCTTTAGATGGAGATACCAAATCACATCCGACCCATTCGCGGCTTGGGCGACTGCTATATGGTTTCACAGAACGGCTCGCCTCCACCGGTTTCTGATGTCCAAGTCGTGTGTGTGTGTGGCACGTGTAGACAGGCTGTTTAGTTTATTCCGGCACCACGTTCGCTGCTCCCTCCGGTCTTCTTAACTTGTCAATAGGCCCGGACAGGCGCAGATGCCACGCGCGAGTCTGCTATCACTGTTAACTAATTCATGCGTTAATTACCAAACTGCTCTCTGTATTCTCTGACGCACACGTTGGATATCACCGTTTGCGACGGCAGAACTGATGTCCATAGTAAATGCCCTCCGGTTAATGCTCTGAATAAGAGATTGCATGGCTGTCTGTCAGATTCTGCATGTATCATTGAGTCTCGTTAGGCGACTTTCTAAACGCTAAAGGATGCCTGAAAAGCCCAGCGGAACTGATCGAAATAATGCTTGCTACCACATCCGACAACTTTCCGATTACTTAACACGTTCAAATGTTTTAACCGACTGGAAAATGAATCGCCAGACAGTTGCGATAGATTTGGGAACGAGTTAACCAACTATGGCGGTTTTTAGAAAGAAAACATTTAGGTCTACACTGAAAAAACGCAAAAAATTGATTCAAACCTGTTGACAGCTGCTCTGAACTGGTTTAAGAAAATAAGAATCATTGAGCTTGCTCAGAGCAACAGTTTAAATTCAAAACTGCGAAAGGCAAAGGGAACTTTTTGTAGATCAGAGTTAGGCAAACGCCGGGCAAAATCGCACTGCTTGAAAAATGCACAGCGTTGTATAAAATGCAGGCTTATGGTTTGATCTTGGGGAGGATAAACGTCGGTGAGCTAAGTACTGGAAGGAGAGTTCACGGTTTGTCGTAGAGATTGCAGTCGCGATTTCCAAATCCGCATCACTGATGGGACGTTCACTGTGACCGCTTTATATTCATGGGCTGTTTGCTAAAATGCTACCGCTTGTGAACAGAAAAACGCTGGTGATTGATCTTGATAAGACCTTTCCCGTCGATAACCTTGAAACCCACATCTATTCATTTTTCGAATTTCCTGCTCGAAGTTGACTTTTTTGCCAAAAATATTGGTTTTTACGTATGGCAGCATCTTAAGCTTACTGGTAGTACGGATGTGTGTGTTACAGCACTGGGAAAATTAGTCATTCGGATATTTCTTCGAGAGCAGAGCTACCCCGTCGATAAATAAGAAAAGAACGGATTTTGAGCAAGTTTACCAGTACGCGCTGCATATTTCACGCCTATGTCACGTGACCATGCAAGGCGACAGCGGCTGCAGTGAGCATGTCCGCAGTCCGATTCCGGCCTGTTAAGGCGCATACGAGGAGGCATCCGTCATAAAATGGAGCTGAAGGACGCTGACGACGCGGTATGGCGTATTTGGGCATACTACTTAAATACTTCTTCGTCAGTCAGAGTAAAGCAGCCTGTGGGACATTTGCGTCCTCAGACTCATTGCCAGGTCTGGTCAGCTGCGTAAATGGTATTTGGGGATAGCATATTCACCAGTGAAATAATCCTTTTCCTGTGGATTAGGTGATCAACTGTTGCGGCGTCGTATGGAGATCTAATAACAAGGACATTTCCTCCCCACCGACCCCGTGTGCTTCTAATGATTGCAACCCATCGACATGCGTTGATGAGATCTGGTTCGTTGTCCCTTGGCCAAATACCATAAGTATCTCTCACATTTTGGCCAAGACCAAATTAAGAGAATGGAATTTTTAAAAAATCGATGATCTGCCATATATAAGCAACAAAGGAATTAAGAAATTCGAGTCTGAAAACGATTGGGAACGGGCAACGCCTGCGAGAAATGACCACGTTTAATTTAGAACTAGAGTCTATCAATTCAAACTTACTTCTCCAACCTGCATGGAAGGGAGTTAACGTTGCTTGTGTCTCTTGAGTCTGAATTTGGCCGCAAATTTCCAAAAACTAGACACTGTTAATTTTTTTATTTAGTTATTTAGAATAAACATCGGATTTCGTTCGCCTGGCGCCTAGCATATATTAAATATTTTGGCATCAGATTCGTCCACCAAATCTTTCCAAGCGTTCAGATGCCCGGTTTGATATTTTGCATATTTATAAACTATCAAAACCGCTTTGGAGGTAAGTCTCACTCATAAATACCCCTTTTCTTCACACTTTGTCGATGAAGAAACATTCTATTATTTAGAAACCTTCAGAGGAGAGGATACATGTGTCCCAGTTGAACTAAAGGCTCAATGTCACTCGTAGTTCGGCCAGGTTAGGATTACGGGCCTTTTAGAAGACGGAACGTATTGCGACCGACGATATGAGAGAGGAATAAGTATTTGCACGGTAGACATTTCTGGTATATTAGAAAGGCACATTGCAGGTAGATAATCCATGGTGAATCGCGAAGGAATGTGATAAATCATGCAGAAATTAGGCTGTCACGTATGATTGACTCAGATGGTGCGTCAACTCCATGATGGCATGATGGCGCGAGTCACGGACAACAAAGCTATCTCAGAGGCATTCGCAGTGACCAACGGAGTGAAGCAGGGCTGTGCCCTGGCGCCCACCTTCTTTAGTCTTATCTTCACTGCCATGCTGATGGACGCCTACCGCGACGAACGCCCTGGGATCCGCATCGCCTACAGGACGGACGGTCATCTCCTGAATCAACGACGGATGCACTTCCAATCACGCGTATCCACAGCCACCGTCGACGAACTTCTCCTCGCCGACGACTACATCCGGAACGCCACCTCACAAGGGGACATGCAAAGGAGCATGGATCTATTCGTTGCCGTCTGTGAAAACTTCAGTCTGATCATAAACACGGAGAAGACGGTGCTCATGCATTAACCGCCGCCCATCAATGCCCCCAATGCGTCGCAAATCAGCGTGGACGGAATCCAACTGCAAGTGATGGAAAACTTAACATATCTGGACAGCGCCCTTTCCTATAGCACCAAAATCGACGATGAAGTGGTCCGCTAGATTTCCAAGGTCAGTCAAGCCTTCGGTCGTCTTCAAAGTACAGTTTGGAATCGTCATGGCCTCCGGTTCACAATGCTGTTGAAGATGTGCAAGGCCTTCATCCTCCCGACGTTGCTGTATATAGCAGAGTCCTGGACGATATATATGAAGCAGGCACGTAGACTCAACCATTACCACCTCAGTTGCCTTCATCGAGCACTGAAGCTGAGGCGGCAGCACCAAATCCGCCTCCAACGTGTCCACGATGTTAACGGACATTCCGGCGCAAACTGGACTTGTTGGACACTTCCGGACCAACTGCAGCAACCGGACTGCACCAACCGTCGCCTCTCCGTCCACCACTCCGTCGCCTCCCGCGCCGGCAATTAACGTTGATCGCCCTCCCGAACCACCACCACCACCACCACCACCACCACCACCACCACCACCACCACCACCACCACCACCACCACCACCACCACCACCACCGCCACCACCACCACCACCACCATCACCACCACCACCACCACCACCATCATCATCATCATCCATGCCTATCAACATTACACACAATCCTAACACACCGACCCCTCCCCTCACTGCCAACACCACCAATGTGGACTCCATCCATACATGTCCTAATCGCGATCACACCTCAACTTTACATCGGCTTAGTCGATCACTTGCGAATTCATCGCACAGAGACTGGCGAACGGGCGCCCGGAGCACTAACCTACACTCGCCGCATCCGCCTCCACTGTCCTAATTGCATCCGCACATTCAGGCACCGCAAGGGTCTACCAGGCCGAGTGCGCGTACACGTAAGCACGCCGGCTGCAACACACCATCACATCCTCCCACGCCATTATCTCACCTCACATCGACATCACTCATCGCAAGCAATAAATTGCCACCTCCCACGCATGTGGGACTCGGTCTCCGTGGGGCTTCTGCTGCATGGGTGACTTGAGTCTGAGACTATCCCGACGCGTCAAGAGCCGTGGGTAGGAAGGCTGCTGATTGACGCCCCCTCACTCAGTCCACGCAGTCCGTCCAGTTGTGTGTGTGTGTTGTGTGGAGTGGCGGACTGGTAGACTGAGTGACGGGCCGATACAGCTCCTTCCAAGGCACTCTCACGCATGTGAGAGATACGCCGCTCAACCCCGTTGTGTGAAATTCTGATGTTTGTGTTTGGGAGGCCAGGTCTTGTGTGTGGCGCGCGCAGACTAGGTCGCTCGACCATGCCAGCCACCGCGTCAATTCCCAGCTACAGTCTGCTGACCGGCTCGGACAGAGGCTGAGGTGTGGGAATGGGAAGGGGGAGTGAGCTCGACAACTCAGCGCATTTTCCATCGCACTATAAACAATCTAACGCACTTGAAGCTATCAAGGTGCGCTAAAAGCTGTGGCATGGAAGGCTGCCAACTGACGGGATATCTTAGAAATCTCAGTCATCCCTGTGGTGTGTGTATGTTTGTGTGGAGCGGCCGGCTGGTGGTCTAGGAGTCGCAGTGCAATGGCTCCTTCTTAATGTAGCCTTCATGGCACTTCCACTCTGTGGCATCCGAGCCAGCCGTTGGCGGCACGCCTAGGCGCGGCTTCGGCCATGCCAGCGACCTGCGCCCTCCTCCACCTCTGATCTTGTTAATTATGTCTTGACACGGGATCCAGGTGAGGGAAGATAAGAAAGTGCGGTAGATGCTTCGCAAGTCCGCATTCACTATCAACTATATCACGCGCAAGTCACCGTCCATGTTCTCATTTTCTTGTGTAGCACACAGTGGACATCATCGGAAACGACCGTCGAACTGTCGTGCGTAAACGGGGCACAAACTGCCCCCACTGACACAATCTTGATTATATGTGTAATTTATTTCTCAACAGGCAAGTGTCCGTTTAAAATTCAACAGTCTCTGATTGGGCCACCGCGCCAGGTAGGCCGTCTCATGCCATGGTGAATAAAACAAAGTCAGCGTCAATCCACCTATTCTTCATGACAGTCATCATCCTAATTATCTTCTTGACCTGCCATAACGTTGAAATCGTACTGTTCGTTGCCTAACTCACGATGGGGCGTCGAAATTTTGTAATGATCACTAATAACTCGCAGACCGATACCAATTTGAAGACCCAATATCCATGCTCACGTATAAAGTCCCAAAGGGAATAAAAACACATGCAAGGCGGTTTGCCAACAACCTACATCCTGAGTGTAGATTCGAAAACAGTTTCCCGAGGCTTCGTGATATTCTTCACGCTTTTGAGTTGATTGAGATGCGGTTCAATAATGCAGACAGAATTTTGATTGGTTTTACGATAAGGACGTCGTAGGGTAGAAAATTTTCACAAAGGGACATGTTGTCAGTGATTAATAAATTTAAATAAAGTTGACGGGTGTGATCGTAAACATACAACTTCGCGTATACAACGAAACTTTTTCCCATGGAATTAATTTGTACCGTTTCTTTATATCGGATTACGTTGAGTTTCAGACAGCCCTTGAAACATCGATGAACAATCCATGCTTTTCATAGTTTCCGATAGAGTGCCCATAAAGGCGGATTCCGTATTATGTGCTCGTCAAAAAATGTAAAATAAGATACCTCTTGAAGATACCTATCATATTAGCGACTGTTTAGGCGTTCTTTTTCATGTAAAGTTCTTTTGGGTTACATTAGATGACTCAGCCAAACGGGAAACCTCATTGTCGAATTAAATGAACGTCAAAAGCAGAACTCTAGAACGAATACGCTTACAATAAATTAAATAAAACATTCTCTTATAAGATGCTTTTTTTAGTAGTGTTTTAATCTTGCTACCTTGGACCTTTTTGGGAACGGAAGTGACGGAGAATACCTTTAATGATGGTCCCGAATGTCAATGCACATATTCTGAAATAAAATCCTTCGTGACAGTCACCTGCCAAACAATCCCCGTGAATTTCCCGTAATGCTGAATCAGTATCATCTCATTACCGGCTAACAACCACTCAGCGGCCGCACCAATTGCACGGTAGTTGAAAAATTGCAAATGCCTTTCGCGGTTTATCTGACCAACCACCCGGTATCCCCTATGGGACATCGAATGCAAAGGAGAGTTGTTCTGATTAATGTCACACGGTATCTGCAGGAGATGCGTCGAGTTCTCATCAGGTATCCTTTTTGGCAGCTAATTCTTTTACGGCAGTTCATTAGCACAGCAACTGTGCCGCGGTCAGGTTGTGACATCAAGACCCTGTCTGCTCATTGGCCATTAGGCGCTGAGTCCTAATTGGTTGCTCCCACTGTCATGGCTAAAATGCGATTGGGTGCGTGACCAGCCTGGCATATTGGTGTTTTCGTCAGTGCGTAGAATCTTTTCTGCGCGATTTCGTTACAACAAGTTCTGACATTAGAAACCAATGCGCTTCATTTATAGGTAAGAGCGCTTTTGAGGAAGAAAGTTGCAATTACCAAAGAAGGCATCATCCATGCAATGAAACCAACTTTTTGTTTCAGCTATGCGAATATGGCCTTCTTCCGGTGAGCGTGCGGCCACCTCAGTTTGGACTCCTTAGTGCATTAGTAGTATGGATTGTGAAAGTGATAGCCTTTCTTACATTGGAGACAAATCATTTAGGAAATGTGTCGAGTTCGAAACCTGAATGAACTGACATCTCAGAGGCCATGTGGCACGGAGGGAAAACGGGAGGATGTCGTCGTTGTTCAGTGGAAGCGTTGGGTGGTTTGATGGTGTTATATTGCGGTTCATCGATGAGGAGATCTAGGTACATGTGCAGTAACCTGTCGGGACTGAATTGGGACGAGGCAGTGGGTAATAGTATAACGCCTAACAGTGCATTAGCCTTGCGAACCTCTGAAAGGCCGATATGGCGGCCATTGTGGGTCGCAAATATGAGAAGTTCCGTTTCAAAACGAAATTCGCGCTTTACTGGACAATCGACGAAGAGGTGAGTGGATGGCAAACTAATTCAAGGATTTCTGCATCATTTTCTGATTTGGAGCGTGTCAGGAAACAAAAAGTTGCTCGGTGAATTTGAACTGCATAATGGCACGGAACGGGTTTATTGACTCTACGCGGGGCGTCTTTTGAAACGCTGACTCTGTTTGGCGAATGTTTACATGTACATATTGCGGAAATTGTTCCTCGGACATTCCACGGCCCCGTGCTGTGCTCCCGCTCACAATCTCAGGCCGGAAGGCTCTGTCTGGCTTTCGACCAACCACAGCTACTCGAAGGGGCCAATTAACTTCAAGACTGAGGCATAATAGTGCTCACTCAAGGCATTTGGACGCCCGTCCCTGCGGATCTTAACGTGTTACTCTTCTCCGTCTATCAGTTTGCTCAAACACGTTCTTTTCCCAGTCCGTACTGAACACACTTTTCGTAGACCTCTTCCCATTTGGGACTTGATCCGAAGGGGGTAGTGGATAGCATCAGAGCAAGACTTTACCTGTCGGGATTGAATCGTAACTGCCTGAAGTTATGGATTTCAAACATCAATAAATTTCCCTTTCGATTTCGTACATGAATTTCCCTGATTCCCAGAATATTGCCTAGATAAGGTGAATACAGTCAACGACATGCTCTCATGGGGCGACATGAATATCACAAACGATCTCAGTCCATCGAGTCCAGACTACGGTTTCGATCCGATTCTGCATACCAGTCGCTCCACCGGCGTCAGCAGCTGATCTTCTTCTCAGTACTCCAAATTCTTCTTCCTCAATCCCAGTCAACCTGAGTATCTTTCGTCTGGATTAAAAAATATTCTGTTGTTCTGATTTTCCAACCGAACGGCTGTCTGGGGAGGGAGCAGGCACTCGAGGTGCCGGAGAACTCGGCTTCTACCGATGCGGCCCCCAGATTTTGGCGAGCGTTGTCGTCAGCGAGGACTCGAAAACCGGCAGCTAACTTACCATGCCCTGATTGGATTCGGAGCAACCAAAAAATCGGAGGCACTTATCCGGCATTAAGAAATGCTATTGGAGGTGTCATCTTTGTCAAGAAAACAGAAACCTTCTGGTCGAACCACCGAGAAAGCATACATACAGAGGATTACGGAGAGGTTTTGGAAATATCCGATTTTGTTGATCATTCTAACAGCAGATTTAACAATGGTTCCCTTTCTAGAATCTACTTTCTTGGGACTATTGTGCAGAATTTGTAGTCCTCTGGGGGCTTGAGGACCACGTGCTTGCACAGGTCCGGTTCCGAGTCGTCGTCGTCGCCCAACTTCCTCACTATGAACAAGTGAGCGCGCAACTTTACACCGTCCCGACGGAGGGTCCAGTCCTCCGTTTGAACGATGGCCAGGAAATAGTGACTTCTTACTTCGGTCTTTTTAGCGCTGTCTCTCTCTCACTTGTGTGAGAACTGGGTCTTCCCCCATGAAGCCTGCCACAGGTGGGGAGTAGGAAAACTGGGTCGTGTCTGCAATCCTTCGACGGCCATCGTAATTTGTCAATCGAAATGAGGTTCTGCGTGTGTGCTAAACTGGCATCCGGTCGGTGTGAATGACAATCGGTATGCCTATGAGAGTGGAGAGCATTTTTATGGTTTCTCTCATGAAAGGCTCCGACTCGTACGACCAATATAACCTGCTCCACTGGAGTGAGTGAATGAGTAGATGCACATTGAGGCGGTCTGAGATGGCAGCCTCTCATTGCCTTCTTCGCGTAAAATAGGGTTAGTAAAGAATGATATGTGAACCCTTGCTGCTGGGAAGGTTCGCGAGACAGCTTGGCCTGAAATATGCACCCGATCAAGGTCAAGGCGCGCAGCTCAATTTCAAAGATAAGTGAAGCTCTGCATTTATCTGGATATTCTTAAGTAATTAATGCCTGTTTTTTACTTGAGTCCGTTTTAAAAGGCGCCTTTCTATATAAGGTAAACTTTTTTTCCCAGTTTGTTTGACAGTCTGGCAAAATAGTCGTATTTTGTAAAAATCCATTGTAGTGAATCCTTTCCCTACTACCGCTTTCTAGTTTTCGTAGTAAAAAAAAACAGTAATACTTGCTACTCAGTGCGCGTTTCCGTTTTGATCCCTCTTCTGTAACGAAAAAACTTTTTTTTGTCTGTAATGCCCCGCAGAGCACGTGCTAAAAGGCGAAAGCTTGCGGCCTTCCCACCGTCTCTGGGTGCTAAAATCGTGACTGAAGACATGGCAGACGCCAGCGTATGTTCTTCGCCGTCTGCAGATCTGATTAGCTCACAAATCCCTTTAGTACATGTAGAACCTCTCGACCCTTCAGTCGTCCAAAAATACGCCTCTGCTAGTCGTAGCAGGCCATCAGCCGGCGAAATAATCGACCAGCTGATTTATGGAGACATAAACAGCACTTCTGAAAAAGTGCTTGAACAAGTTTTTAAACTTATTGGGGTAATAAGTTCGGAAACTGAGGAACGAATTAAACACAAGCATAATTTCGTACTGCCACTTATCTGCTATGGAGGGAGCGCATGTGTTCCTACAAAGTTGTGGCTTGAGTTTTAGTGTCGCACAAGCTAAGCGACTTCGCTCGCTTAGTCGTAATGCGCCGATACTAGTTACCCTTTTCTCCATGATAGAAGTCGATTTTATCTTGTCGAGTAGGGAGATGACTAGAGACTTCTGCCGTAAATGGCGCTGCTCCGTTTCGCCAGACCTCACACCCCTGCAGCGAAGACTAAATAAACTGAAATCGGCAAAAACCAACACCAAGATAATGACACCTACTGTCAATCTGAATATTTCCTCTTCAACACCACCTGCAGCATCTGCAAGTCACGGCATAGTCAATTCCGTAGGGAGTTCGACTACTTTTAATGCTGACCTTTTTAAACACACCACCACGCCTGGTATAAACACGCCTCTATCGACTCCCCCAGCAACCCCTAGTAAGCCTAAGCATGTGCCTAAGTCAAAGGCAAATCCAATTGCTGTCTCAGCCACTCGGACACCCAATAAATCCAGCATGTTTATAAAATCTTTTCCTCCACAATCGGCGAACAGTGCCTCAAATACCCCGACTCAAAACGTAGCGGGTACGCAACCGTCCCCCAGCCCTCATATCGAGGCAGTTAGGCCGAATATGCCGATTTTCCCACCGTTTAATAGACCTCTTGTTCCAATGGAAACATTGCGTCCCCCACCCCCTAACTTGTTTCCTCCACGGCCGTTTTACCAATTTATTCCTCATGATAATGTCCATACTGAATCAGTTAATTCATCCGATCCACAGTTTCGTTCCGGCGGGAATACGTTGCAGTATCTGCCCCGCGGATTTCCAGCTGAAAATAAGTTAGCTAACAATAGTTACCAGTTCACCTGCCCGTCATTCCCTCCCCCAAGTCCTACCCCTTTTTATCCACGTCAGAATTTTTTGATGCCACAAAATTTTTTGCAGAACCGGATGGTTGCATCCGGACCGTTTGCTCCGTGGGCGACCCAGAACTGGACGATGTAGTCCACCTACCTCAAAAACTAACAGCCTTTCCCTTCAAACTTTTTGTTTTAAATGCCAGATCCTTGCTTAATAAGATGCCTTTGCTTCAGACTCCGGTGTTCGTCCATTGTCCTGATATTGTTTTAGTAACTGAGACGTGGGCATCAGCCTCAGTAGCTGACTCCGAACTCTCTCTTCTAGGCTACAATTGCATTCGAAATGATCGCCAAGATAGCCGTGGTGGGGGCAGCTGCGTCTACGTTAAGCAAACACTTACATGTTTGCCGTTGGACTTCCCGCACTTTTCAGCGGTAGAAGGCAGCTGCTGGCTCCTGGTTGCACTAAAAAATAAGTTCTCCTTACTCGTTGGCTGCGTCTATCGCCCTCCCAACGCCAATGACAATTTTGATCGCTTAGTCTCACAGGCATTTCATGCTGCGGCCGACTTAAGTTTTAAGTATCAACTGGTTGCGGGTGACTTTAATCTCCCTGAAGTCCGCTGGTCTCCGCCTTCAGGCCCCAGAAGGTTCGATGACTTTCTTGAGGCTGTGGATGTCGGGATGTGGACTCAGGTTGTTGATTTTCCCACCCGAGGCTCAAGTATACTTGA
>CACRXP010000249.1:604838-625900 GCA_902702965.1 Spirometra erinaceieuropaei | reverse complement strand
TTATTGAGGATGTTATCCACACACACCTGGATCCTTCTGAACCTATAACTTTGGCAGCGGTGTGTGATTTAGAAAGTACTTCCTTCGGTCCGTAGAGATGTATCTGTTAATTCGCAGAATGTTGCATTTGGCAACATTGAACAAGAGGAGGCAGTGATTCGACCATTGCCCGAGTCCATTCAAGTTTGTCTGTAGATTTGTTCCATCGTCCCCGTTGCGGATGACATTCCAAAGATTTATGTGGTCAGGAAACATGGCAATGTGGCAGTCCAGTTTACGGATGCAGTCATCAGTATATATGCATGAGGAAGAGGATAGGACCAAGAACGGAGCTCTGAAGTACGCCGCTAGCCCCACCGATTGCTAGTCGCCAAGACGGACAATATGAGATCGATCAATCAAGAAGTTTTCGATCCACTTCAAAGCTGCCTCTTACCATTATGCGGCTGAGCTTCCTTAGGAGACGTTGGTGTGGCACATTATCGAAGGCCTTCCGCAAGTCTATGCCGGCCACATGCACCACGTTTCCCCCATCAATCGCTAGGCGTCCACCGCTCTAGACAGTAGAGTAAATTGGTTAAGCAGGATCTTCATCTGCAAAATCTCATAAGAAGTAGAAGCGATCGTTTGAACAAGAGCTTTATTCGCCTGACGTTTCGGATTCTCGCTCGAACCCATCATCAGAGACAGTGACAGTGACCCCCTTCTGTCACTGTCTCTGATGATGGGTTCGAGCGAGAATCTCAGATGTCGGGCCAATAAGCCTCTTGTTCCAACGATCGCTTCTAATTCATATCAGTCCAAGTTTTCTTCGCCACTTCCTTGTCGTAGCCTGAGATCCTGGACTAATTGCTGGCGTTTTAGCCGTTCCTGTGATGCGCAGTCCGGCTGAAAAACTACTTGGTTGGAATATTTTAATTGAAAACGCCTTGAAAGGATAAGATGGACATGCTCTTTGTAACTCAGAACAATTTTGAGGGGCCTAGGATGCCGTGAGATGGAGGGTTCAGTAGTGCGTCTTCCAAGCCTGAAGGCTTTGAATACGAGAACTTCTTGGTGGGGTTGAAGCATAGTATTCAGAAGACCTTAGAACAGGCCGAGATCTACCAGAACGCGTTCTTCAGGTGTGTCTGCGTGTGCCTCCTGAAGTCCCTATATTAACAGGCACTGTTCTCGGAACGGCCTGTCTTTGTTGCGTCATGATGGTGAACTGGGAGTTTCTGGCGAACCTTCCATGACGATGTTCAGGTTGTCCTCCCCTTTGGGGTCCTTTTCTTGAACTGACCGCGTCATGTTTATGGCAGTACTGTGCCAATCGTTTATGTCAATAGAGAGGATATTCGCATCCACCGCGACTGCTTCTACTCGGTCGCTGGTGGTTTCTGTCGATTGCTCAGACAAGCTCTGCCTTTCCACCTTAAAGAGTTCTTTTTCTCGAGTATGACGAAGCCGTCCGATTTATGTCGTTCCCTCTTCAATCATTAGTCCATTGGTGCCTAGTGTCTTCTTCTTTTGATGTGATTTCAGTTGCCTGAGTCTTATTATCGATCACCTGCTTGTCCGCTCGGTGATCATCTGCTATCTGCGCTCTGGGCTTCTACATATGTAGAAACTGGTATTGGTCGACGTCCACGTTCTGTGAAAGTCGTGTTGCTGCTTGTGGACGATGCGAATATTGCCATCTTGAAGTAAATGTTGAATTCGAGTTGGCTGCAGGAGCGTCCAATGTGTCGAAATGTAGAAAAATATGTACCCCCGTCGGAGGACGAAAGTTTGAAATCCAATTCTAAACGCGCGCATCGGTTGGAGAAGACTCCTAGCGACCGTTTGGCACGTAATTTGTCACAGCGAAAGTTCATAATGGAGGTAATCTGTGAACGCCATGGTTTGGACGTGCTAGGTAACGAGAGTCAGATACAACAACCGAAAGACCCACAGCCACGGGAGAAAAAAAATTCTGAAGCCGTTTATCGGATCTCGCACAGTTGCGAACAAAAAAATTACGTCGGACAAACCAGAAGACTGCTCTGAACCGAAATGGCCGAACACACGGTAGCAGTGCGGCGAAATGATGCCAACCCTCAGGTCGCCGCGGGTCATTCGACGAAATCTGGCTACAAGTTGAAGTTCAATGAGGCCCAGATTCTCGCGAGGAGTGAAAATAACGTGAGCATCTAGCTGTTTAAATCATGGTTCACTGCCGCCCGCCTGACGTTTCTGATTCTCACTCGAATCCATCACCAGAGACAGAGTCAGGTAAGGGTGGTGGGTTGCCCAGGTGTTGTAATATCTACAGGATGTAGTTGCTAGGCCGCTACATGCCTATCACAGTTGTCAGCTCCCGAGGGCATCACAGCTGGACTGGCCAGGTGTTGAAGTATGCAGTTGCCATGCCGTTACTACGCGTCAAGATTATCGGCTCCCACGCTTATCGCACGCTGTCGAGTGGCTGACTGCCGGATTTCGTCATCCGTCTGGACTCTTGGGTGAATTGACCATTGCCTCTGATGATGGGTCCAAGCAGGAATGTGAAATGCCAAGCCAATAAAATCCTTCTTCGGCCTTATTCGTAACACCAGCCGCTGCGAGCCTGCAGTGAAGACCGTGCTGAGAGTGTTTCATCCTCTTGTCACTGGGTGGATGCCCCCTATGCTACGCACGCAACTCGAGTGCGACTGCAGTCTGCACGCACGCACGAAACCCCACCCAGCCACCAACTCCCTCCCTCCGCACCAGATGAGTAGTTTTTATTGCCAAACGATGCACCTAGGCTTGCGTGGGACTGCTCGTGGCTGGCATTTCGTTTGTGATCGATGCGTCTAACCCTAATCTAGTGAGAGCATCATTCGCCATGACGTAATGCAGAACTGCTGGTTTGTAACCAATTTACGGGTAACGTCGTGCCACGCGTGGAGGTAAATGCTGCGCAAGTCTGCCACCAGTATAATCTCAATCATTTTGTCATGACTGTCGACCAGTCAGCACTGAATCTCGTCCGTCATTTTGACAAAGAAGTCATCCATTGAAGTCGCCGAGATTGTCGTTTGTTGCTTTCTTAACGTTGGAGTCTTCAGGAAAGGTCGGTCACCAAGCCGACCTTCGAGCTGCAAACTAGTTAAATGTTTAAGTTTTCTGTTGTATTGAAGGTAGGGCAAACAAATGCAGTCTGCTCTATGGCCTCACAGCAGCGCTCCATACTATTTGTTTACGGATAGCTCTGACTGGACGACTGTCGTCTGAAATCTCTGCTTATTAGAATTCCTGCAATCGCGTTAGTACTGGACAAACCCTGGTCCCTAAAGATATCTCCTGACTGTTGGCTGCAATATACGCGCTATCCTGTCAGTATGCCGTGTTTACAGGAACTTCTGATAGGTTGTGTTTTTTGAGAATAGGATTGGTCTCAGGACTAAAACTAACTGGTCTCCAGTGTAGGAGGTATAGTAGTGTTGGCCAAATGCCATAGTTCACGTACACATGCCCTTTGAATATTTATTTGCGTACTTTACTCAAAGAACTGTCCTTCAAGTTATTCTACCTGAGCCATTTTATTTGCTGGCTTTTTTCGCATGGACATACGAAACCCCGCGCATCCGTCTTCGTCCGCACCAGATGAGTACTTTTTACTGCTAAGCGATGTACCTAGACTGGCGTGAAACTGTTCGTGGTTGACTCTCGGTTTGTGAATACAACGCACTTAACCTTAATGCAATGAGAGCAACATGCGTTTTGACGTAATACAGGACTACAGATTTGCAATCAATTCACAGGCAATTTATCGCTGACAACTGATTCACTGTGTACCTGAGTCTGCCCATTTTTTTAGAAAAGCACAAAATCCTGGAAACGTCAAAAATGGCTGTAATTTAGTTTAGTTTTTAGACGTAAAGAGTGTCTTCTTATCCATCATAACGGAGTAAATATCAATGTACAAATAACATAACGACTAAACAGAATGTTTTCTGTGAAGTCCGCATTTAAGTATCGTATAAGAGTTAGTGTAATCTCATGTATGACGGTTTGTCAACAGCCTTCAGTCGGAGTGTAAATTCGAAAACAGTTTGCGGAGATTTCGCGGTATTTTTGACTTGGGCTGATTGAGATGTGGTTCAACAGGAGAAACTAGATTTTCCTTGGCTTCGCCGATGGAGGCGTCTTAAGAACAAAAATTTACATAACGTCACATGCTGCAAGGCCAATCGGTGATCAGCGTAATCTTAAACATATTACAGTACGTGACCTATCTCAGGAAATCTGAAAATGGAAACTGATGAGGGAATTTCTGGACGCCTTTAACGTTGAGCATTTTGTTCGCTCTTCCACTTCCTTCAACAAAATGTCCTTTTCTTGTGCAGAAATTGTGTTTACGTAATTATATCAAGTAAAATATCTGTAAATGTTAGCGAAAATGGACGTTGGATGATATTCGTGTAATTTCCTATACTAATACGTGTCTTAGACTCCGGTTACGCATCTGAGCGGCTTTTTCATTAAAAGGATATTAATTTGCCCATGAGAGTTTTAATAAACAGGTTTAGCCGGACTATACATTTTATTTTAAATTCGATTATAGCCATGTTGATCCACCTGCTAACACAAAGGTTATTTTAAGAAAACCAGAGGTTTTATCAATTTCATCAACGGAGTGCAGTAATAAAGCACTTCTTAAAGAGGTAACTTACTACCGAAAGTTTTTTTCATTGATCAAAGGCATATTCGTTGCTGACTTTCGTTGTGGACAGACATTTTTCTCGAAAATGAAGTTTTATGTTTGAATGAGTCTTCAAATGTGACCCAAACGACCATCTTCGTGAAAAGGAGCGCCCGAACACTCACTAATTCGCTAAATGCCTTCAAGAATAATCTTATTTTTAAGTTCTCAACAGACAGGCAATTCAGAATCTGTCTTTATGGACGATCGGGTGAAAACACTGAAAATTACTAAGTATTCAGCAAACTTTCGAGGCCGATTTGAAACTCAACGTTATCCAAAACGAAGAAGAAGTGTAAATTAATTTAACGGAGGAATATTTATCTTTATAAACTCAAACTGGTCAGTTCTATTTAAATTTATAAGGCACCGACCGGTCTCGTGGCATGCCACCTTATGAAAACTTTTGTTCCTATGACGTCCCCATCGGTAAAATCAAGCAAAATCCAGCTTCTCTTGTTGAACCCCATCTCATTACTTTAAACAAATAAAATGAAGGAGGACTCACTGGAAAACTGTTTTGGAGTCTGCACTCAGAATGTAGGCAGTTGAAACACCGTCACATATGAAATCACACTACTCATTAAACGATATTTAGATGTAAACTTCACTAAAACACTGTTATTAGACGTTATTTTATGTTTACTTTTATATTTACCACGTTTTTGGTATGATAATACATGCTGTAATCCCTGTCTGCGTTATTACTGCACTTTAGGGCACCAAGTCGCACTGACATGCTAACATGACTTTTTTTTAAAATCATTAAAATATTTGGTTCTTTTAAAATGACCTTTGTGTGAGCAAATTGATTACCACGGTTAGGATCCGGCATAAAACAAATTCTCAAGTTCGCAAACCTCTGCTTACTAAAACTCCTGCGAGTAAATTGGTCTCCTTTTAATGAGAAACACGCTCAACTGCACAACCGAAGTCTAGGACAGATATTAGCATATGAAATGGCACGAATATATTGCAACGTTCATTTTTTCTAAAAAAAAAATAGTTAATATTTTGCTGGATATAATTGTGTAAAAACAATTTCTGCACAAGAAAAGGACATTTAATTGAAAGGGTCGAATATGCAAGCAAAATGCGTAACTTTTAAGACGTCCAAAAATTGTCACATAAGTTTCCGTGATCAGGTTTCACGAGATAGGTCACGTACTGTAGGTAAATGTCGTAGTTGACGTTACGTATTCTCTTTGGGTATTTATTTGCGAAGGTTACTAAATGGCTGTCTTTAAAATTATTCTATTTGAACTACTTTATTTGCTCGTTTTTCCGCATGGACATAGGAAAGCCCACCTAGCCACCCTTCACTCCCCACCAGATCAGTAGTTTTTACTGCTAAGCGATGCACCTAAACTGTACGTCTGTTTAGCCGGACGACCATGTGGTTTTCACGAGTGTTCTTTATCAGCACAAAACGTACCAAAACCCAGTGGCAATTATTCGAATTTTCGCAGACGGTGTCCTCATTAGCAAGTTACATGTCAGTCCATTTGGCTTTGAAAGTGCGCCATCGGCGGTTTTTTAGCCCACGTAGCCCTGACCAATAAAAACAGCTTTGGGGTTCTCACCTACGCATTATACCACATAACTGTGCCGACTATCGCCCAATCGAATCCGCACTTTGAAATCGGCCAATCAGGACCTGAAGGTCATGAGTGCGTGCGTGCGGGCGGGTTCAAAGTGTGCTGGCACTATAAGAGGCAGTGCTAATGGCACTCGAGATCATTCTTCGCTCCTGTTCTGGTTATCAGTCAAGATGGCGCTCGCAGACGTCGAAGTATTCGAAGACGCATTTCCCCTGGTTCGTAGCTGTCCAACCCTCAACGAGATTCGCACTTCGGGAGAATTGAATGAGCTCGTCATAGAGGTAGCTGTCTTTTTTGTTACCGTTCTTTACACGGAAATTTGTTCATGCTTGTTAGGTGAAGGACGGCGCTATTCTTAATGCCCATCGAATAATACTAGCGGCTCGAATTCCATCATTGCGAGCTGCTCTCAGTGGCGCCCTCGGGAAGGATAATTCGGTGCTAAAATGGCCGACGGTGCCTCTGAGGTAAAGTCATCCTCCTTGCTCTGATTTTGCTTTTGCACTTTCTAGCCTCGCAAATTCACTCCTCCAGTATGTGTACACCGGGCAGTTGGAGGTGACGCAAGCGAATGCGAGGGACTTAGTTTTGCTTGCAAGAATGCTGAATCTCCCAGTACTCGAGTATTGGGGAGTGCAATTCATGACCAATAGGTAAGCAAGTGCCGGTTCTTTCTGTCTAACTGTCGGCTGTGAAGAGTGAATTTAGAAAATCTGGCTACCACATGGGACTTTGCCAAATCTCTGCGCATGGGATCCCTGATGGAGACTTGCATCAATCTGATGCAAGAGCAGTTTATGAGTTTCGTCTCTTCTGACCTCCTTGTTCGCCTGCCAGCTGACGCCGTGCTGACTTTGTTGCGAAACGACAATCTGTCAGTGGACTCCGAAGAGGCAGTTTTTGAGGCGATTTCAAGCTGGGTGGGTGCCGGCGATAAAGAGTGCGATAATGAGAGACTGACATTGCACGCCCCCGAGATGTTAAAGGAGGTTCGTTGGTGTCAGACGACTGTCGAATTCCGCAGTCGCCTAGTCGATAGTCATCCAATGTTTCGGGATAGCAACAGCTGCCTGTAAGTATATGCTGTTTCAGTTCGTCATTTATTTTCTAATGAAAGTCGCTTTATGGCTCAGGTGGAGCAGTGGATGACCTACGCAGACAAAAACAAACCTCCGTGTCCCTTCAACCAACGTCGGAGAACGCATCTGCCACAGACGATCTTCTTCGTATTTGGAAATGACAAAAATCAGAACAGGTGGTCTGTCCTGCGTTTCCATCCGCAGCTGCAAAAGGAAGAGAGGATTGCCGACATGGAAAAGCATGAATGGGCGTCCTACAGTGTCGTGGGCGGTGAGTTGCCTGACAGTTACGCACCTCCTCTTCTGTGCACCTGCCTTGTTTTCCTCTTTTGTCTAATTTGACCAGTTGGTGTCCCTTTTTGCCAGAATTATAACAAACACACAGTTCTGCCAGTACAGCTGCCATCACTGCACAATGCAAAGGATTGCAGTAGTAGTAGTAGTAGCAGTAATTGAGGGGTTATGAGGTCTCGGAGTTGTCCATTCGTCTGGCCTGTCCCGACGCGTTTGCTGTTTTTCGTCTTCATTTTACCCAATCGTGTCTCCACCTGCGTGGTTTGTGTCGGTCACTGGGGGCCACTCAACTGGGAGATTTGTCCATCCACGTCTTTTTGTCCGACGATGATATTCTCCCTCTTTCTGTCAACTACACGCCTTTTTATTTTATCTTTCCTATCTTCTTTCATCTTTCCACTTTACCTTTCTTTCGGGCAATTTTATGGGGCTTTTTCCTATCCCACCCACCCCCCACGGAAGAGAGCATTTTCGTGGTTGGAGGAAACACTGCGCAAGGGAGGTACTCCACGAGTGTCGAGGAGTTTCTGGTGGCAGAACGGCGCTGGCGCAAACGGGCGTCCCTCGCCGTTGGACGCAACGGGCACGCAGCCGCAGTCCTGACGGAAGCCGGAGGGGGGGCGCTTATCGGCGTTTTCGGTGGATACGGTAACGGTGGACGCCTTTCCTCTTGTGAAATCTATGAAGTCAGTCGGGACAGGTGAGAGCACACTCGTCCTGGCGACTCCTTTTTTCCTGCAAAATCTTCCTGTTTTGCCTCCTCACTCGTCTCCTCCTCCTCCCCAACACACACAGGTGGTTCAAACTGCCCGATCTGCAAGAGAAGAGGAACGCCACAACTGCTGCCTGCCTGCCCGGCGACAGCAGAATCTTCGTTTTTGGCGGCTCGAATGGCTCCTCCCCGCTGGCTTCTGTGGAGTTCTGCCACCTGCGAGCAAACTGGCGAAAGAGGGCGACCTCGTCGGACTTTTGGCAGCCAGCCGCACCCATGAGAACTGCACGATACGGGCTGGCAGCGACACACTTTCGAGGGAAAATCATTGTCGCCGGGGGAAATGGTGGTGGAAACGTGGTGGAGATGTTTTCACCACCAGATGCCAGGTGTCCCCGGGGCCAGTGGACAGACTTGGCCGGCATGAAGGAACCCCGCGCGCTTTTCGCTCTTCTCACCTCCACCGACGCCATCTTTGCTGTCGGTAATGATGCCTCCTTCCTCCTCCTTTGCTCTACACTGACTGCATTCCTCCTCCACTCTCTCGCTCTTGCATGCCATTCCATGTCCTTTTCTGCGTAATCCCTTTTTATGAGAAAGATTAAGACATCCCTAGTGATGGTAACCAGGTGAAAATGTGACTTTGCATGGCGTTTCGACATCCTCGTAAACACAACGAGGTTAGGGCCGATGGTAGTCTGTTTGTAGTGCAAATCGTCTGCTTATTAAAGTAGATTTTACGAGAATTATGTAGCCGAATGGTTAAAGCGTCTTCAGTAGATACTGCGTTCAAAGCTTACTCAGTCTACACCGAGTTTTATTGAAATAAATTTTTGTCTAGCGGTATTGTGCAAATCGTATGCTAATTTTTCTATTTTGATATTTATGAAGATAGAATTTCACTGGAATTTTTCACAATTTGCAGGCTCAGGAAACACAGTGGAGACTTTCACGGCACCTGGCGGATCAGCTGATGTCAGCAACGACTTGACAGCTTGGAGCTGGTCGTCGAAGAAACTGGAGACTCTTGCATACATCGAAGGAGCTGCAAGCATTCGGATGTAAACTTCTGTGTTTCTTGATGTTCCTTCTGTGACCGGCATGTTAAGAAATAAACTAATTGCAATGTAACCTGTTTTGTCGTTTTCATTGAAGACGTCGAATGGTTGTGGGGTGCCCAACACCTAAGGCAACCGATTAATGGCGTGATTATCTCTGAAAGGAATGAAATGCATGAACCAGTTGATTTTTTACGAGGGAGATGCTCGTTTTCGGGATTAATGCATGGCTTTGGGGAGAAATCATTGTCGCCAGCGGATATGATACTGGAGACGAATTCGATTTAGTGGTGGAGATGTTCTCACTGCCAGGTGTCCCTAGCGGGGTTAATAAACATGGCCTCCAATTTAAAAAAAAACACCAAAAGGGTGTAAATTGCCCAACACTTGGGGTGACAAAATAATCTCTAGCATATCTCTGCGAGGAATGAGAGATGTGGTCGAGGTAAGTTTAGCAAAGAGATGCCCACTTGCTGACGAAGTGAGCAACACTAGTAAGATCGCAGATCGGGGAGCTTGTGTGTTAATATGAATGGCACACGTACTACTTACTGAGGCGACAGGCTACAGGAACACTTAGAGCGTAGACGGCGGACCTGGCACTATGAATTAGGACAGATGTCAACAAGTCCTAATAGTTTCGCACTTCTAAAAACAAATGTAGCCCATCCCCGCGAAATGCGATAGACTGCGGTGTGAGTTGCTTTCGGCCTTCTCTATTAAGGGAATTCGGCATAAGTGATTGTGACCTGATATGTCATGAAACGTTACATTCCTTAGTATTCGGTCGACGGAAGATGTCGGCGGCATGCACGCTGTCTGTCTCCGTAGCAGAAAAGTGATCCGTTTCTTCCTCTGGAAAAGATTTAGCGGTGGGGCTGTCTCGGGATTTATGTTTAGCAAAGATTTCACTGAGCATGACGAGCTCACATGAATGATGTCAAGGGTATTTAAGAAAACGCATGTTCAAACATAAACCTGGTTAGTGATTTTGTTGCAACCAGAGATACGATACTTGAGACTTCTAGTGAACATTACTTTCATTTTAGTGGTCGAGTGATTTTCCTCACAGTAAAATAACACTGTTAAGGAAGCTCCAGACTTGCGAATGCTTGCAGCTCCAGCTATCTTTCGAGCGACTCCAATGGTTTCTTCGACAACGAGGTCCGAGATGTTAAGTCGCGACTGATATCAGCTGATCCGCCTGGTGCTGTGAAAGACGCCGCCGTGTATCCTGATCCCTTCCAACAGCCTGCAATGTTTAAGTAATTCCAATGACATTCTATTTTCATAAATATCAAAATATCATCTAGGGACGCCCCTGTCCGCATTCGGCCAGATGCGGAATCTACGTCCACGGACTGCGATCGAATCTGCGTTCGTCGCGCATCAATCACAAACCAGGCGTCAGCCACAAGAAGCCTCGCAGAAGAATAGGTGCACCGATTAGCATTAGAACTACAGATTAAAAGCGGAGGGGATCTCGATCTCCACTGCAGTCCCACATGGAATCTTGCGTCATCCCTTGATGCCTCCTGACACACAAACACATGCCAGTTCGACCATCGGTGTCGATGATGTCCACCGTGCGCCTCACTGTTGCAGCAGCAATGGGAGCAGGGACGGTGACTTGCGAAGCGGTTTATAGTGCCAGTATTCATGCGCTGCATCTACCTACACCCCCTCCTCCTCCTTCGCCTGAGGCAGGTGTCAAGACAGAGTCAAGAAGACCGGAGACGAGGGAGGCCGCTGATGGATGGCTCGGACGGATCCTCACCTTGATGTTCCACCACACCGCCTGCTCCACACAACACATATCAAGTATTTTGACCAACACATCAGAGGTTGGATGCTGGCGCGGCCGAGGCCGCACCTGGGCGTGCCACCAACGCATGGCTCGGATCCCACACAGTGGTAGGAGTGCCATAAAGGCCACATTAAAAAGGAGCAATTGCAGCCCGAACCTCAGACCTCCTCAAGACGAGGAGAAGGTCCAAGGTACCCCGTCAGTTGGCAACCATCCAAGCCACGGTTTTTAGCGGGCCGAGATAACATCAAGCACGTCAGACTGTTTAGAGTGAGGACAAAGTGCGCTGAGTCGTCGACCTCACCCTCTCCTCCCATTCCCACACATCAGCCACCGTCCGAGCCCGTCAGTAACTGGAGTGGGGAATGGGCGAGGCGGCTGGCATGGTCGTCTGACCTTGCCTGCGCGCGCCATCAGTACGACCTGGCCCCCATTACACACACACACACGCACACACACACACACACACACACACACACACACACGACGACAGTTCGTCCGTCGATTTCGACGATGTCCACCGTGTGCCCCACAGCTGCAGCAGCGGTGGAAACAGGGACGGTGACTTACGCAGGGGTTTATAGTGCCAGTAGACTTGCGTAGCATCTACCTACACTCTCTCCTCCTCCTCCCCCGCCTGAGCCCGGTGTCAAGACAGAGTCAAGAAGACCGGAGACGAGGGAGGCCGCAGGTGGATGGCTCGGACGGATCCTCACCTTGGTGTTCCACCACACCCCCTGGTCCACACAACAATAACCAGGATTTGAACCAACACAACGTAGATTTGGAGGCTGGCACGGCCGAAGCCGCACCTGGGCGTGCCGCCAACGCCTGGCTCGGATCCCACACTGTGGTGGGAATGCCATAAAGGCCACATTAAAAAGGAGCCATTGCAGCCTGACTCTCAGACCGCCTCCCGTTAAGTAGGAGGTCCAAGGTACCCCGTCAGTTGGCAACCTTCCAAGCCACGGCTTTTAGCGCACCGTGATAGCTTCAAGCGCGTCAGATTGTTTATAGTGAGGAGAAAGTGCGCTGAGTCGTCGACCTCACTCTCCCTTCCCATTCCCACATCCCAGCCACTGTCCGAGCCGGTCAGTAGACTGGAGTGGGGAATGGGCGCGGTGGCTGACATGGTCGACTGACCATGCCTGCGCGCGCCACAGCACGACCTGGCCCCCAATACACACAAACACCAGGATTTCACACAACGGGGGTTGAACGGCGTGTCTCTCACATGCGTGAGAGGGCCGGGGAAGGTGCTGCTTCAGCCTGTCCCCAGCCCACCAGTCCGCCACTACACAACACACACTTACAACGTGACGAACTGCGTGAACCGAGAACGGGCGTCAATCAGCAACCTTCCTATCCACGACACTTGACGTGTCGGGATAGTCTTGGACACAAGTCACCCGTGCAGCCGAAACTGCATGGGGACCGAGTCAAGATGCACACTTCCCACTTGCGTGGGAGGCGGCAGTTGAGTGCATGAGGTGTGTGAGGGTTGACGTATAGTGGGGTGATGATGTTAGGAGGTAGGGAGTGAGGGAATGTGTGGTGTGACCGGCGGTTGTCTACCGCAGGTCTTCGTGGATGCGCATGTGGCCGAATAGACCCATGCGATACGTGAAGGTGCGAGGGCAGTGTGGGCAGTGGAGGCGAGTGCGGTGGGTGTAGGTTGGTGCTCCAGGCACTGGTTCGCCAGTCTCTGTGCGATGAATTCGCAAGTGACCCATCAGGCCGATGCGTGAGGTGAAGGTGCGTGGACAATGTGGGCATGAGAGGTCGGCGGTGTCGGTGTCAGCTGTAGAGGAAGCAGTGGTGTTGGTGGTGGCGGTGCTGGTGGTCGGCGCGTGTGACGGTGGGGCGAGGATGCGTCTGGGCGTGTTGGATGTCGTGGCTGTATCGGAATTGCGGTCAATGCAGCTCTCTTGGATGCGCATGTGGCCGAATAGACCCATGCGATGCGTGAAGGTGCGAGGGCAGTGTGGGCAGTGGAGGCGAGTGCGGTGAGTGGAGGTTGGTGCTCCAGGCACTGGTTCGCCAGACTCTGTGCGATGGATTCGCAAGTGACCCTTGTAAATATAAACGGTGGACACACACACATTGGATTTTAAACTTAGCACAGTTACTTACAGTTAAGTGGAGAGTCACGTTGGTCGGCATCCAATGTGGGACGCAACTTGGGATTTCTGGTCGATTAAGTGCATTGTTCACTTTGACAATGGAGAGCCGGCCAAGTTCCTCGAAATGTCAGCATTTTAATAAACCAGTTTCGGTGAGCCCATCTTCTTCTTCCTCAAATAATCAACCCGGATATTTCAACTTTCCCAATCTGATCTGATCGGAGTCTGTTAGGCATTAATTGCAAAGAGGCACTCAGCAAATTTCAACATTGTGTCGACTTCAGTCTGCAGGCAGACCGCGTTTCTAACAAAAATCTCAGTTTTCAAAGTCATAGAATCGCCAAAGTCAGTTTTTCAGATCATGGAATATGTTACTATTTAAAAAAACAGCTAGATCGCGGACAGTCACAATTTAAACATTAAACGAATTACGAAAAGCTGCAGTGAATGTGGTCGTTATCATTATAAACATGCGCATGATAGCATTGGAATTGCAGCTTATAAATATTTCACCCGCTGTACGCCCACAACATCAGTCTGTTGCTGTCCTTGATCAAAAAGGGATTGGGGAAACCCAGTGAACATTATTTTCGCTCGAGCGATCGAATGATTCTCCTCACTTCAAAATGGCACTGCGAAGAATGCTTGTCTTCTGAAAAATAAGTGGGTTCAGTCTCCGAAGTTGTTCCTAAGCCTAATTGGTGGGATTCGAACCCACCACAGCAAAGTGAGGCTTTATTACAGCCTACGATCTAGCCACCTGAGATACGAGGTCCCACCGGAAGACACGAGTTTAATCGCATCTCAATCAAGTTTACCCGTTCGATCTACAACAACGTTTGGAATCCACCAAATCTGATACAGTAAGCTGAATGTCTAGGCATGATTTCCTAAGTAAAACATCTAGAATCCACCTGATGGCTACGTTTTTTACGTAATTCATAGGTATTTTGGCAGACACGATAATTGTAGCGTCGTCCGGTGGAGCCTCTCAGCACAGGTGAATAGTGCGTTGGCTGAATTAAGGCTTCCCCATTCTGTCGTGTGTTCAGACCCCATCGAGACGCCAAGTATTTCATATTAGTATCAAAATAACTGGTCTGTGTTCTTGAGTTTAATACGGCAATATCGACAATAGTCGGTCAAGCTGCAATAGGGGTGTCTTGTGAGTCAACATAAGGAGATATGGATTACTTGACATAGTTAAACCCTTGCTGTCTCGACTTCAAATCCCACCGTGGCACCGAGGCTTTACAGATCGATCGAGGTGGATGTGTGGGTCTTTAAGAAATATATTCTTAGATATTTTGACAGATTTTGAATAATTCATATTTACCCAACTGTATAAAACTCGGCGAATCGGTGGGTTTCGAACCCACGCAGTAAGGGGGAGTCGTCAGTACAGCCAACGCTCTAACCACCTGAGCTACGAGGCCCCGCCGGACGACGCGAGTTTTATCACATTTGGGTCAAGTTTCGCGCCCAACTTACTGCAACGTCTGGAGTCCACCAAATCTGATACAGTCATTTGACTGCCCGGGCAAGATTTCCTAAGTAATACATCTAGAATGCACCAGATGGCTACGAGTAATTCATATAGTTATTCAAAGGTATTCATATAGGTAATTCATAGGTATTTTGGCAGATACGATTAATGTAGCGTCGTCCGGTGGAGCCTCTTAGCACTGTTGGCAAGAGCGTTGGCTATACTAAGGCTAACTCTTGCTGTAGTGGGTTCCTATCCCACCGAGGCGCCGAGTATTTCATGTGTGTATAAAAATGACTCGTCTGCGTACTTGAGTTTTATACGGCAATATCGAAAATAGTCGGCCAAGCTGCAATAGGCTCGCCTTGCCAGTCAAAATAAGGAGATATGGATTACTTGACATAGTTAAACCCTTGCTGTCGTGGGTTCCAGTCCCACCGTGGCACCGATGTTTAACAATTCAATCAACGTGGATGCGTGAGACTTTAGGAAATATATTCTGTAAACTGAAGGGACTCTTGGTTCTAACGGATTGGCAATTTAGGACTATACAGAGGTTTCACTTTCAGGTGCGGCACAACACTGACATGTCAGGTAAATTCCACGCGATCTGGTTGAGAAGCTGCTGCTCTGTATTTCGACTAACAAACATTGCACTCATTGCATTAGGGCTCCTGTCATCATTATTCACAAACCAAGTGCAGACGCGAGCAGATCACGCCATTCTGGGTGCACCGATTTGTACTAAAATCTACTGATCCGATGCGGAGGGAGTGAGGGAGCTTGGCTGGGTGGTGTTTCGTATGTGCAGATTGCAGGCGTCCTGGTGTTGCGTGTTAGCAGGGTGGGGCTTCGATTCCCGTGAAAGAAGAGGATGACGCACTCTCTACTCGATCTTCTCTTCAGTCTCACAGCGACTGCCGCTCTGAATTACGCTAACCCTTAGCCAAAGCTCAATGTAGCCATAGGTGATCTAGATGACGGTATGGGATTGTTGTCTTTCAGCGGCTGTAATTCAAACGCAGTCTGCTGAAGAGCGTGTTGTCCATCAGAGTAAGGCAAACATCGGCAAAATCGCAAGGATTGAATACTGCACAAAGTTCTATAAAATACAGGCTTGTGGTTTGATCTTGGGCAGGATAAACGACGGTGGCGTAAGTGACAGTGTGAGAACGAGAAGGATTAGATCAGATGATGCGTCGGCTCCACGGTGGCATGAAGGCGCGAGACGCAGACAAAGGGACCTGGCAGGAGATGTCCAGGTAAACGACCCCTAGGTAAGCTGAATATTGCCCTGTAGTCTTTGCCCGCTAACTATCTCCATTTCAGCAATGAGCTAGCTCAACGTCTAGACAACTTACCAATCCCCAATGCGGCCGTTGCCGCCGACGAGAACGGCTCCGTGGAGAACTGGTGTGACACAATCCAGTCGAAGGCGCTGGCCGTCCTCGGTCGCGCATCCCGCCACCTACAGCCTGCTCTCCGAGAATGGCCGCCTGCTAAAAGCCTACATAGACCACCCCACCGACGACGACGACAACAAAGCAGCATTCTACCGTTGCCGCCGCCTTGTGCAACAGCGTCTGCGCGAGATGCAGAACGCACGGTTGGCCCGCAAGGCCATGGAGATCGAAGGGCTCGCGCGACCACAACGAATAGAAGAAGATCTTTTCCATCAAAGCCCTCTACTGTCCACCCGCCAAAGGTTCTGCACCTCTCCTCGGCGTCGACTGAAAAACCCCGCTCACCGAGAAGACACAAATTCTGCAGCGATATGCTGAACAATTCAGGGGCGTCCTCAAAAATCCTTCTACCATCTCCGACACCGCCATCGCCCGCCTGCCCCAAGTGAGGACCAACACCAACATCGACCTCCCACCCTCTCTCCACGAGACTATCATGACCGTGCAGCAGCCCTTCAGCAGAAGTCGCCCGCATCGGACGCGAACTTTGCGGAGGTCTACAAGCATGATGGTCCCCAAATCATGGAGCACCCGGCGGCACTGTTCCAGGAGATGTGGCTTCAAGGAAAAGTCCCGCAGGATTTCAAGGACGCCACCATCATCCACCTATACAAACGGATAGGAAACCGCCAGCTTTGCGACAACCACCGAGGCATCTTCTTGCTGAACACTGACGGTAAGATATACGCTCACATTCTTCTCAACCGCCTTAACAATCACTTGCATTAAGGTCTTCTGGCGAAAAGTCAGTTCGGCTTTCACCGTCATCGTGGCACCATGGGCAGGATCTTCACCACCCACCAGCTGCAGGAGAGGCGTCAGGCGATGCGGACCCAACTGCACCCTTCTTTAGTGGATCTGACGAATGCGTTCGACAGGGTGAATTGTGACGAAATGTGGATAATCATGCGGTGATTTGGCTGTCCGTGACGATTCAGCCAGAGGGTGCGTCAGCTCCATTATGACATGATGGCACGCATCACGGACGAATTCGCAGTATTGTGTTCCCCTCCATGTTGATGTATGCCAAACGCGACGAACGCCCCAGGATCCGCCTTGTCTATGGGACGGCTGGCCACGTCCTCAACCACAGACGGATGCACTTCCGGTCGCGTATATCCACAGTAACCATCCATGAACTTCTGTTCGTCGATAAGCACCTCGGGATCCGCATCGCCATATAGAACTGTGAGTGACCTGTCTAACCGCTGGACGATGCAAATTTGATCGCGTTCTTCCACAACCACCATCCACTAGGAGAGTCAGACTGAAACAACTCCTTCTCAGCGTGTTCACGTCACCCTCACGCATGTCAGATGTAGGCTGCTCAACCCGAGTTGTGTGTAATCAAGGCGCTCGTGTTTGAGGAGCCAGGTCGTGCATGTGGCGCGCGTATACACGGTCACTTTACCCTGTCAGCCACGACGTCCATTCCACGCTCAAGTCAACTGACCGGCTCGGACAGTGGCTGTGGCCTGAGAATGTGAAGGGAGAGTGAGATCGACGACTCAGCGCATTTTTCTCACAATTGAATGCATATACTTCATGCTGAGCCAATTGCAGTTGCGCTGGAGCGGCCACCTGGTGCGCATGGACAACGAGTGACTACCAGAACGCCTCTACTACGTAGAAGTCGCGACGGGTTCTCGTCGTCACGGAGGCTAGATTCGCCGTTCAAAGGATACCCTGAAGTCCTCCCTGAAGCGCCTGCAAATCAACCCGACCAACTGGGAAGAGCTCGCCCGCGATCGTCCGACATGGAGGAGAACAGTGAAGACAGGCGCTGCTATCCACGAAGCCAACCGCATAGCCGCCGCCAAAGCGAAACGCGAAACGCGAAACCCGCAAATCACATCTTCGCCCAGTAATCAACGCCGCGGCACAACCGCTCCCAAAGTGTCCTCGACATCAACGGAAATTCCGGGCTCGAATCGGACTTGTTGGCCATCTTCGGATCAACTGCACCTCTCCAACTGAACCAAACTTTATCCCCATGCCCGCCTCTTCCTCCCAGCCGCCACCAAATAACTCTGACAATTCTTCTGCACCACCACTTCCATCCTCCTCCTCCTCCTCCTCCTCCTCCTCCACCTCCACCTACTCCTCCCCCACTGTCCCATCGGCGGCCGCTCAGGCGGCCGTCTCGCACATCAACTCCGACACAACAACCGACACCACACCCACCTCTCCCGATTCCAGTGATGAGGATCAGGACTAAACCTGCCCTCACTGCGATCGCACCTTCACCTCACGCAACGGCCCGGTCGGTCACTTGAGAATCCATCGCACAGAGACAGGCGAACCAGTGCATGGAGCACCAACCTATACCCACCAAGCTCGTCTCAACTGCTCACACTGCACTCGAACCTTCAGGCATCGCATGGGCCTTTTCGGCCAAATGCGCATCCACGAGATCTGCATTGACCGTACTCCCACATGCCCACATTGTCCACGTACATTCACCTCACGCATCGGCCTTGTCAGTCACTTGCGAATCCTTCGCACAGAGACTGGCGAACCAGTGCCTGGAGCACCAACCTGTGTGTGTGAGTGTGTGGGATGTAGGGGTGTCCAGCGGTGGGTTCACGTGAGGGTCGTAGTGGTTGCTCACTTGCTTGCAGGTGAGAGGACGCCTAGCGACCATTTGCTGTCACCCAAATCTCACATGTGGCTTCACGTTGCTGGGCTCTGCCCAGTGGCCAAACTCGGGCAACCGCCTCGACCGGCGGGCTAAACCAGGTGAGGGTGCTGTGCGCTTGTGCCGCGTGCACAGTGTACTGCGGACTCCGCTGGACGGATGGTCGGATGAAACACTGCGCCGCCATCGTCGAGACTAGGCTCTGCCTGGTACGCCGTTGGACAACTGCTGCCGGGACGGCCTCCGCATCGCCTTCGCTGAGACGCGTCCACCTTTGCCGACGAAGACCGCGGACTAACGGCATATGCGGCCGTTCTCCACTACAAACATAAAATTCGTGGCCCCATAGTGGGATACGGTCGCGCCAACCAGGCAAATCGGCAGCCCGATACAGGGGCGGCACTGCCAGACCCATCGAGGGGAAGGGCCTAGAAAATGTGGCCTAAAAAAATGCTGGGCGCCAGGAGGTTTGCAGCCTAGCCATGGCCGCAGATGTCAAAACACGGTCGACACACTCAAAATAGAAACAACAACAATACCAATAACAACAACAACCATAATGATTCTCCTCATCCTACCTCTTCTACCTCTTCCTCTGCCTATTCTTCTGCCTATTGTTCTGCCTATTCGGCCACATGCGCATCCACGAGGGCGGCATTGACCGCACTTCCAACACACCAACCACATCCAACACATCCACTGTGCACACCCCCACCCTCGCTCCAACCATCTGCGCCACCACCACCACCACCACCACCACCACCACCACCACCACATGCGCATCCACGACGACCTGAGGTAGACAACCGCCGGCCACACCACACATTCACTCACTCCATACCTCCAACCACCACCATCACACCACCACATACCAACACTCACACACCTCATGCACCCGATTGTCACCTCCCACGCAAGTGGCAAGTGTGCATCTCGACTCGGTCCCCATGCGGCTTCGGCTGCAGGGTCGACTTGAGTCCGAGACTATCCCGACACGTCAAGTGTCGTGGATAGGAAGGTTGCTGAGTGACGCCCGCTGTCGTTGTGTGTGTGTGTGTGTGTGTGTGTGTATGTGTGTGTGTGTGTGTGTGTGTGTGTGTGTGTGTGTGTGTGGGGTGTAGGGGTGTCAGCGGTGGGTTCACGTGAAGGTCGTAGTGGTCGCTCACTTGCTTGCAGGTGAGACTACGCCTAGCGTCCACTTGCTGGCACTCAACTCTCACCTGTGGCTCCACGTAGCTGGGCTCTGCTCAGCGGCCACACCCCGGGCAACCGTCTCGACCGGCGGGCTAAACCAGGTGAGGGCGGTTACTCCCTGTGCGCGTTGTGCCGCGTGCACAGGTGACAGCGGACTCCGTGGACGGTTGGTCGGATGGAACACCGCGTCGGCGCCGTCGTGACGAGGCTCTGTCTGATGCACCGCTGGTCAGCCGGTTGGTGGTGGAACGTCGCATCGGCATCGTCTAGACGAGGCTCCGCCTGGTACGCCGTTGATCAGCCGGTGGGAGGGATCTCCGAATTGGCACCGTCGACACGCGCCCATCTGGTGCACCGTAGGAGACCGCAGGCTTGCGGCAATGCCGTAAGCCATTGGCAAATTCGAGTCGTTCTTCCACTGCCAAAAAAACTCGTGGCCCACAGTGGAGTTCGGCCGCGCCGGCACATCAAGCAGCCCCTATTCAGGGGTCAGGGCACTGCTTCCTTCGGGGGGGCCTGGAAAAGCTGGCCTAAAAATTGCTGGGGAACCACGTCGTCTGCTGGCGCACCGTGGTCACAGACGCAAAACTCACGGTCGAAACAATCAAACTCGAAACAACAACAACAACCATACTCACTCTCCTCATCCTACCTCTTCTACCTCTACCTCCGTCTATTCTTCTGCCTATTCTTCTCCTTCGTCATCTTCTTCTCCACCTCCTTCTCGTCGCCCCATTCGTTGTCCCCAGACTGAAAGGGTGAGCCCGCTCACTCTGGCAGCCTGGAATGTTCGTTCCCTTTTAGACAATCCGAGGAGCAACCGTCCGGAACGGAGGACGGCGCTAGTGGCACGAGAACTGGCGCGCTACAAGGTGGACATCGCCGCACTCAGCGAG
>CACRXP010000249.1:576357-603915 GCA_902702965.1 Spirometra erinaceieuropaei | reverse complement strand
GGCTGCAATGGCTCCTTTTTAATGTGGCCTTTATGGCATTCCCACCACAGTGTGGGATCCGAGCCAGGCGTTGGCGGCACGCCTAGGTGCGGCTTCGGCCGTGCCAGCCTCCAAATCTCTGTTGTGTTGGTTGAAATCCTGGCTATTGTTGTGTGGACCAGGGGGTGTGGTGGAACACCAAGGTGAGGATCCGTCCGAGCCATCCACCTGCGGCCTCCCTCGCCTCCGGTCTTCTTGACTCTGTCTTGACACCGGGCCCAGGCGGGGGAGGAGTAGAGAGTGTAGGTAGATGCAGCGCAAGTCTACCCGCACTATAAACCCCTGCGCAAGTCACCGTCCCTGCTCCCACCGCTGCTGCAGCTGTGGGGCACACGGTGGACATCGTCGAAACCGACGGTCGAACTGTCGTGTGTGTGTGTGTGTGTGTGTGTGTCTGCCCTCAAAACGGGCCACGTTTTAGATGCGCTGGACCAACACGGGGGCCACATCGGACTCTGGCAGGCTCTATCTGTGCGTAATAGCAAATGCCAACAGCTGAGGGGTGCGCTGGCAGACCCTGTTGTCGGCAATCGTCGCACATCTGGACCACTGTCATCACCCCATTGTTTTGTGGTAAAAAAAA
Source organism: Spirometra erinaceieuropaei (assembly GCA_902702965.1). Classification (NCBI taxonomy): domain Eukaryota; kingdom Metazoa; phylum Platyhelminthes; class Cestoda; order Diphyllobothriidea; family Diphyllobothriidae; genus Spirometra; species Spirometra erinaceieuropaei. The sequence continues at coordinate 603,293 of CACRXP010000249.1, read as the reverse complement.
TCCTGGTCATTTGTGTGTGGACCAGGGGGTGTGGTGGAACGCCTAGGTGAGATCCGTCCGAGCCATCCACCTGCGGCCTCCCCCATCTCCGGTCTTCTTGACTCTGTCTTGACACCGGGCCCAGGCGGGGAGGAGGAGAGAGTGTAGGTAGATGCTACGCAAGTCTACTGGCACAATAAACCCCTGCGCAAGTCACCGTTCCTGCTCCCACAATGCAGTCTGTTGGGCACACGGTGGACTTAATCGAAATCGATGTTCGAACTGTCGTGTGTGTGTGTGTGTGTGTGTGTGTTTGTGTGTGTGTGTGTGTGTGGGGGGGGGTGTAGGGGTGTCTGCGGTGGGTTCACGTGATGGTTGTATTGGTCGCTCACCTGCTTACAGGTGAGACAACGCCTAGCGTCCATTTGCTGGCACCTAATTCTCACCTGTGGCTCCACGTAGCTGGGCTCTGCTCAGCGGCCACACCCCGGGCAACGGTCTCGAACGGCGGGCTAAACCCGGTGAGGGCGCTGTGCGCTGTGCCGTGTGCACAGGTCTTGCGGACTCCGCTGGATGGAAGGTCGGATGGAACCTTGCATCGGCACCGTCGTGACGTTGTCCGTCTCTGCACTCCGCTGGACTGCCGGTGACGCTATGGAACTCCTACTCGACCTCGCCTTGAAGCGCCCACCTACGCCGTCGGAGGCCACAGCTTACGGCGAATTCGAGTCGCTCTCCACTACAAACATATAGTCGTGGTCCCATATTGGAGTTCGGCAGAGCCAATCGGCTCATGGCAGCCCTATTCAGGGGTGGCACTGCCAGCCCCCACGAGGGGAAGGGCCTAGAAAAGGTTGTCTAAAAATGCTGTGCACCACGCCGTTTCCAGGCTAGCCACGGCCGCAGGCGACTAAACATGGTCGAAACAATCCAAATCGAAACAACAACAATACCAATAACAATAGCAAACATACTCATTCTCCTCATCCTAACTCTTCTTCACCTTTCTCCGTCTATTCTTCTGCCTATGCTTCTCCTTCGTCATCTTCTTCTCCACCTCCTTCTCGTCGCCCCACTCGTTGTCCCCAGACTGAAAGGGTGAGCCCGCTCACTCTGGCAGCCTGGAATTTTCGTTCCCTTTTAGACAATCCGACGAGCAACCGACTGGAACTGAGGATGGCGCTAGTGGCACGAGAACTGGCGCGCTACAAGGTGGACATCGCCGCACTCAGCGAGACCGGTTTCTCCGAACAAGGCCAACTGGAGGAGGTGGGTGCCGGCCACACCTTCTTCTGGAGTGGTCGACCTAGGACAGAGCGACGAGACGGGGGTGTCGCCTTCGCCATCCGGAACGACATCGTGGGACGACTGCCCTGTTTGCCGCAGGGCATCAACGATCGCCTGATGAGCCTCCGTCTGTCTCTCTCCCGGGGTGGGGGCACATTCGCCACCATCATCAGCGTCTACGCTCCGCCGATGAGCAGCCCCGACGTCGCCGCAAGAGACAAATTTTACGAGGACCTGCACGCACTCTTGGCGACTGTGCCGAAAGCGGACAAGTTGATTGTCCTCGGCGACTTCAGCGCCCACGTAGGCACAGACCATACTGCCTGGAGAGGAGTGCTGGGTCCCCATGGTCTCCGCGGCTCCAACGACAATGGTCTGCTTCTGCTCCGCACCTGCGCAGAACACCGTCTCATCCTGACGAACACGTTCATCTGTCTGCCGGAGCGAGAGAAGGCCACCTGGAGGCATCCTCGGTCGCGTCAGTGGCACCTGCTGGACTATGTTCTCGTCCGAAGGCGTGGCCAGCGGAACGTGCTGGTGACAAAGGCGATTGCGGTAGCTGACGGGTGGACTGACCATCGCCTCGTCATCTCGAAGATGCGTATTCGCCTACATCCTCGCAGTAGACCACAAGGTAAGCGACCCCCAGATAAGCTGAATGTTGATTTGTTGTCTTTGCCCGCTCACCATCTTCATTTCAGCAATGAGCAAGCTCAACGGCTAGACAACCTTCGGATCGCTGCCGACGACGCCGCTGCCAAGAACGCCTCCCTGTCTGCGTGCGTGGCCGAAGTCTGTTAGAGCGGTCGACTGGACCGTGTCTCGCTGTTGACAACATCGGTTCTCCACGGAGGCGTTCTCGGCAGTGGCTTCGGGGTCGGCGGTGGCGGTGGCGATGGCGACAGCGACTGGAAGCTTGTCTAGCCTTTAATCTAGCTCATTGCTGGAATGGAGATTGTGAGCGGGCAAAGACAACAAGTCAATATGCGGCTTACCTGGGTGTCATTTTTCTTGATATCTCCTGTCAGGTCCTATTGTCTGTTAATCGCGCCTTCATGCCACCATGGAGCCGACGCATCATCTGAATTAATCTTTCTGGCTCTCATTCTGTTACTTACGCCACCGTCGTTTATAACCCCCAAGATGAAAACAGAAGCGGGTATTTCACAGAACCTAGTGCAGTTTACATCAGTTCGATTTTGTCTGGTGTTTGCCTAACTCTGATCGAAAACACTCTCTACAGCGGACTATGCTTGACGTACAGCAGCTGAAAGACGGCGATTCCCAATCACCATCTTGATCACCTCTGGCTACATTTAGCTTAGGCGAAGGGCTGGTGTAATTGAGGGTGGCAGTCGCTGCGAGACTGAAGAGAAGATTGAGTAGAGATTGCGTCATCCTCTTCTTTCACGGAGGTCGATGCCCCCCTGTTAGCACGCAACACGAGGGCGCCTGCAATCTGCACATACGAAACACCACCCAGCCAACTTCCTCCCTCCGCATCGGATCAGTAGATTTTAGTGCAAATCCATGCACCTGAAGTGGCGTGATCTGCTCGCATCTGTCACTTGGTTTGTGAATAATGAGGACAGGAGCCCTAATGCAATGAGTGCAACATTCGTACCTAAATTTATAACCCCTGTATAGTCTTAAGTTGCCTATACGTCAGAACCGAGAGCCCCTTCAGTTTACAGAATATATTTCCTAACGTCCCACGCATTCATGTTGATCGAATTGTTAGACCTCGGTGCCATGGTGCGATTTGAACCCACGACACCAATGGTTTAACTATGTCAAATAATCCATATCTGTTTATTTTTTTCGCAATGCGAGCCTATTGCAGCTTGGCCGACTATTGTCAATATTGCCATATGAAACTCAAGTACACTCACGAGTCATTTTGACACGCATATGAAGTACTCGGCGTCTCGATGGGGTCTGAACACATGACACCATGGGGAAGCCTTAGTACAGCTAACGCTCTAGCCAACTGACCTAAGAGGCTCCACCGGACGACGCTACACTAATCATATCTGTCATAACACCTATAAATTACGTGAGACCGGTGGCCGTCTGGTGGACTTTAGATGTATTAATTAGGAAATTATGCCTGGATAGACAGCTTACGGTATCAGATTTGGTGGATTTCAGACGTTGCAGTAGATCGAACGGGAAAACTTGATTTAGATGTGGTTCAGCTCGCGTCGTACGGTGGGGACTCGTATCTAAGGTGGCTAGAACGTTGGCTGTACCAAAGCCTCTCTTGACTGTCGTGGGTTCGAATCCCACCAGTTAGGCTTGGGAGCAACGGAGACTGAACCCACTTATTTTTCAGAAGTGAAGCATTCTTAACAGAGTAATTTTGGTGTGAGTATATTCACTCGATCGCTGGAGCGACAATAATGTTCACTTGATTTTCCGGATTCTTTTTTGCTGAAGGAGAGAAACAGACTGATGTCGTGGACGTACAGAGGGTGAAATTTTTATAAGCTGCAATTCCTATGCTATCATGCGCATGTTCATAATGATGAAGCCCGCATTCATTGCAGCTTTTCTTGATTCGTTTGACGATTTCCCGAGTAAATATGTTTAAATTGTGACTGCTTATGATCTAGCTGTTTTTTGATTACTTACATCATCATTTTTTCTCAAAAATGACTTTGGCAATATTATGACTTTGGAAACGGGAATTTTCGTTAGAAATGCGGTTTGCCTTGCAGGCTGAAGTCGACGCAGTATTGAAATTTGCTGAGTGCCCCTTTCCAATTAATGCCAAACAGACCCCGATTTGTTCAGATTGGCAAAGTTGAGAGATCCGGATTGATTATTTGAAGAATAAGAAGAAAATGGGTTCACCGGAGCAGGTTTATTAAGATGCTGCCTTTCCGAAGAGCTTAATCGGCTCTCCATTGTCAAAGTATAAAATGCACTTTATCGACCAGAAATCCCAAGTGGCGTCTCACGTTGGAGGCCGACCAACGTGACACCTCCACTTAATTTTCAGAATTGGCGTTTCCTTAACAGTGTTATTTTACTGTGAGGAAAATCACTCGATTACTAAGGCGAAGGTAATGCTCACTTGAGTTTTCAAGTTCATTTTCGAACAAGGAAAACAGCAGATTGAAGTTGGGGGTCGAACAGAGGGGGAAATATGCATAGTCTGAAATTCCTCTAAGATCACACTGCAAATACTCCCACTTCGTTTCATGATCTGTCGAGTAAATATGTCCAAATTTTGACTGACGGCGATCTACCTGTGTTTTAAGTAATAAAACAGCCTTTTGTTTTTACACCGACTCAGGCATTTCTGACATCGGTAACTGATATTTTTAATGGAAATGTGAATATCTAGCAAGGAAAACGTCTACGTATGTCTGAAAGTCGGACCCAATTTTGAAATTCCCTGAACGCACGTCTCCAATTAACACCAGACAAACCCCGACCTAGTCCGCATGTTTTTCAGCGCATCTGCCGCTTGAGCGGTTTTAGGGACACTGCCATTGTTCAGGTACGTACACGCTCAACGACCGCGCACGCCACTGACTACCTGCTGCCAAGGTCATCTAGGGGCGCCTCTACTCGCATTCAGCCTTCGGCCATCTGGCGAAATCGGCCAGCTGCGTCACCCATCGAGCACGATCGATTTACTTTCGTCAGGCGCGCAGGCCACCTCACGGTCCAGGGCCCACAAACTCGAGGCGCGCCGCTGATAACTGACTGTCCACCTGGTACGCATCATGCAGCAGGGTATTCTCACGTAGATAGTGCCGATTCAGTTAATCGTATCTCTGGTTGCAGCCAAATCACTAACCAGGGTTATGTTAGAACATGCGTTTTCTCAAATACCCTTGACATCATTCATGTGAACTTGTCGTGCTCGGTGAAATCTTTGTTAAGCATATGTGCCGAGACAGCCTAACCGCTAAATCTTTCTCAGAGGAAGTAACGGATCAGTTGCTGCTACGGAGACAGACAGCGTACCTGCCACCAACATCTTCCGTCGACCGAAAACTAAGGTGACTTTTCATGAAATATCAGGTCATAATCACATATGCCGAATTCCTTCAATAGCGAGAGCCGAAAGCAACTCACACAATAGTATATCGCATTTCATGGGGGTGGGCTATATTTGCTTAAAGGAGTGGGACACTATTCAGACATGGTGACATCTGTCCTAATTCATAGTGCCAGGTCCGCCATCCACGCGCTAACTGTTCCTGTAGCCTTTCGCCTCCGTATGTTGTACGCTTGCCATTTATATTAACACAAGGTATACGATTTGCGATCTTACTAGTGTTGCTCACTACGTCAGCAAATGGGCACCTCCTTCCCAAACATTCCTCGAACACATCCCTCAGTCCTCGCAGAGATATGCTAGAGATTATTTTTCACCCCATGTGTTGAACAATTTACACCGTTTCGGAGTTTTTTTTAAAATAAAAATGGGATGTCATGTTTTTTGTCCTGGGGACACCTGGCGGTGAGAACATCTCCAGAACTACGTCTATTTATTCTCAAGTATCACATCCGCTGGCGACAATGATTTCTCCCCTAAGCCATGCATTAGTTCGACAAAATGAGCATCTCCCTCGTAAAAAATAACTGATTCATTCATTTCATTCCTTTCAGAGATAAAAACGTTATTAATCGGTCGCCTTAGTTGTAGGGCACTCCACACCATTCAACGTTTTCAAAAAACGTCAAAACAGGTTACATTGCAATTAGTTTATATCTTAACATGCGGATCAAAGAAGGAACATCAAGAAACGCAGAAGTTTACATGCAAATGCTTGCAGCTCCAGCTATCTGTCGAGCGACTCCAGTGGTTTCTTCGACAACGAGGTCCGAGATGTTAAGTCGTTGCTGATATCAGCTGATCCGCCTGGTGCTGTGAAAGTCTCCGCCCTGTATCCTGATCCATTCCAACAGCCTGCAATGTTAAAGCAATTCCAATGACATTCTATTTTCATAAATATCAAAATATCATCTAGGGACGCCACTGTCCGCGTACGGCCACATGCGGAATCTACGTCCACGGACTGCGATCGAATCTGCGTTCGTCGCGCATCAATCACAAACCAGGCGTCAGCCACAAGAAGCCTCGCAGAAGAATAGGTGCACCGATTAGCATTAGAACTACAGATTAAAAGCGGAGGGGATCTCGATCTACACTGCAGTCGCACAAGGAATTTTGCGTCATCCCTTGACGCCTCCTGACACACAAACACATGCCAGTTCGACCATCGGTGTCGATGATGTCCACCGTGCGCCTCACTGTTGCAGCAGCAATGGGAGCAGGGACGGTGACTTGCGAAGCGGTTTATAGTGCCAGTATTCTTGCGCTGCATCTACCTACACTCCCTCCTCCTCCTTCGCCTGAGTCCGCTGTCAAGACAGAGTCAAGAAGACCGGAGACGAGGGAGGCCGCAGATGGATGGCTCGGACGGATCCTCACCTTGATTTTCCACCACACTGCCTGCTCCACACAACACATATCAAGTATTTTGACCAACACATCAGAGGTTGGATGCTGGCGCGGCCGAGTCCGCACCTGGGCGTGCCACCAACGCATGGCTCGGATCCCACACAGTGGTAGGAGTGCCATAAAGGCCACATTAAAAAGGAGCCATTGCAGCCCGAACCTCAGACCACCTCAAGTCGAGGTGGAGGTCCAAGATATCCCGTCAGTTGGCAACCATCCAAGCCACGGTTTTTAGCGCACCGTGATAGCTTCAAGCGCGTCAGATTGTTTATAGTGAGGAGGAAGTGCGCTGACTCGTGGACCTCATTCTGCATTCCCATCCCCACACATCAGCCGCTGTCCGAGCCGGTCAGCAGACTGGAGTGGGGAGGTGGCGCGGTGGCTGACACGGTCGACTGACCATGCCTGCGCGCGCAACAGCACGACCTGGCCCCCCATACACGAACACCAGGATTTCACACAACGGGGGTTGGACGGCGGGTCTCTCACTTGCGTGAGAGTGCCTCGGAGGTGCTGTTGCAGCCCGTCCCCAGCCCACCAGTCCGCCACTACACAACACACACACAACGTGACGAACTGCGTGAACCGAGAGCGGGCCTCAATCAGCAACCTTCCTATCCACGACGCTTGACGTGTCGGGATAGTCTCGGACACAAGTCACCCGTGCAGCCGAAGCCGCATGGGGACCGAGTCGAGAGCACACTTCCCACTTGCGTGGGAGGTGGCAGTTGGTGCATGCGGTGGGTGAGTGTTGATGTGTGGTGGTGATAGTGGAGGTGGGGAGGGAGTGTGGGGATGTGTGGTGTGGCCGGCGGTTGTCTACCGCAGGTCGTCGTGAATGCGCATGTGGCCGAATAGGCCCATGCGATGCCTGAAAGTGCGAGGACAATGTGGGTAGTTGAGACGTGCTTGGTGGGTATAGGTGGATGCTCCAGGCACTGGTTCGCCAGTCTCTGTGCGATGGATTCGCAAGGGACCTACCAGGCCGATGCGTGAGTTGAATGTGCGTGGACAGTGTGGGCATGAGATGTCGGCGGTGTCAGTGTCAGCTTCAAAGGAGGCGGTGGTGTTGGTGGCGCGGACGGATGGAAGAAGAGAGGGGCTGTGCACGGTGGATGTTTTGGATGTGGTGGGTGTGTCGGGAGTGATGTCAAGTCCGCCCTCGTGGATGCGCATGTGGCCGAATAGACCCATGCGATGCCGGAAGGTGCGAGGGCAGTGTGGGTGGTGGAGGCGTGTGCGGTGGGTGAAGGTTTGTGCTTCGCGCACTGGTTCGCCTGTCTCTGTGCGATGAATTCGCAAGTGACCGACCAGGCCGATGTGTGAGGTGAAGGTGCGATCGCAGTGAGGGCAGGTGTAGTCCTGATCCTCATCCCTCGTGTCGGGGGAGGTTGTGGTAGTGTCGGTTGCTGTACGCGGGACAGTCGCCTGAGCGTGCTGAGTTGGAGTCCGTGAAGATTCCAAACTGTGCTTTGGAGGCTACCGAAGGCTTGTCTGGTTTCCGAGATCCTGTTGGCGACTTCGTCGTCGATCTTGCTGTTGCGGGAGAGGGCACTGCCCAGGAACGGGAAGTTCTCTACCACTTGCAAATGAGTCCCATTCACGCTGATTTGCGGCGACTCATTGGGGGCTGTGGCTGAGTGGCGTGGCGGTTGATGCATCACCACCGTCTTCTGTGTGTTGATGACCAGACCGAAGTTCTCGCAGGCGGCGGAGAACAGATCCATGCTTCGTTGCATCTCCTCTTCCGAGGTGGTGTTCAGGGCGCAGTCGTCGGCGAAGAGGAATTCTTGAACGGTGGTGGATATCCACGCGCGCGATCGGAAGTGCATCCGCCGTTGATTCAGCAGGTGACCGTCGTCCAGTAGGCGGGTCGGATCCCCGGGCGTTCGTCGCGGTAGTCGTCCATCAGCATGGCAGCGAACATAAGACTGAAGAGGGTAGGCGCCAGCACGCATCCTTGCTTCACTCCGTTGGTCACTGCAAATGCCTCTGAGACAGCTCCGTTGTCCGTGACTCGCGCCATCATACCGTCGTGCAGCTGACGCACCATCTGAGTGAATCGCTCCGGACAGCCGAATTTCTGCATGATCTTCCACAGTCCATCACGATTCACCGTGTCGAAGGCTTTTGTCAGGTCCACGGAGGTAGAGTACAGGTGGGTCCGCATCTCCTGGCACTTCTCCTGAAGTTGGCGGGCGGTGAAGATCATATCCGTGGTCCCACGATGACGACGGAAGCCGCATTGGCTTTCCGGCAGAAGGCAAGAAACATCCTATAAATACTGCGACTTCCTGTACACTAGCCACCCTTTTCTGCAACTGTCTGTGATGATGGATTCAAGAGAGAATCCGAAACATCAGGCGAATAAAGCCATTGTTCCAGCGATCGCTTCTTCTATTGATCAATTAGTTCCTGGAACTCGCATTTTCGCTTGTATCGGCAAGAAGTTCTTCCATTCGATGCGTTCCGCGTAGCATTGGATCTCCTCAGCTTTGCGAGAAGTCCAGGCGTCCAGCAGCTGGCGCAGTCGATGATGAAGTTGGCGGCGTGCACATACGAGGACGTCTAGCGCAGTTGAATTTACGGTGTCCCGCAGTCGACACTAACGGATGTCGACAGCGCAGAGGCGGAAAGGGCAATGCGTAGGTTGTCTAGAAGGTGAGATAGCTCATTGCAGGCAAAGAAACAAGGCAACATTCAGCTTACCTGGGGTTCACTTTAATTGCGCACTAATACGATACTGGACGCATATTTGCGGTTTGTGAATATTAAGCGGTTGCTGATGGATTTCAGTTCAAATATTCATAACAAACTTTGGAGCGTGCCTGAAAATGCCCGTTTGGAAAGATTTACTCCATGCTCGCGCATTCATTGCCTCGGAAATGAAAGAAGGCAACTTGAAACTGGAGTTCGTATGGCAGAAAACAGAGGGGGAATGTTGGGGGAGAGACTGACGCGCGGAAGCCCTGTCAGCTGCGTCAGGCAGCGGCATAAGATGGGCGAAAGACGCGTGTCTGGGCTTTTAGCTAATACCTGTGTTGTTAGTAGGGTAAACCATTGCAGAGTTCTATACTACTGGCTGCCTGTTGGCGGTTTGTGAATATGAAGCGGTAGCTGATGGATTTCAGCGCAAATAATCATACCAAACTTTGGAGCGTGCCTGAAAATGCCCGTTTGGAAAGATTTACTCCATGCTCGCGCATTCATTGCCTCGGAAATGAAAGGAGGCAAGTTGAAACTGGAGTTTATATGGCAGAAAACAGAGGGGGAAAGCTGGGGGACACACTGAAGAGTAGAAACACTGGCAGCTGAGTCAGGCAGCGGCATAAGATGGGCGAAAGACGCGTGTCTGGGCTTTTAGCTAATACCTGTGTTGTTAGTACGGTAAACCATTGCACAGTTCTATAATACTGGCTGCCTGTTTGAAGTTTTTGAATTTCAAGCGGTATTACCGCACTAGCTGATATATTTATGTTCAGATATTCATACCGAGCATTTCAGCGTGCTTAAAAACGCCTGTCAGTCAGATGATATAAGTCAAGTTGAAACTGGAGTTTATATAGCATAAAAGAGACGGGGAATGCTGGGGTACCGACTGTCGAGCCGAAGCCCTGGCAGCTGCGTCAGGCAGCGGCATAAGATGGGCGAAAGACGCGTGTCTGGGCTTTTAGCTAATACCTGTGTTGTTAGTACGGTAAACCATTTGCACAGTTCTATACTACTGGCTGCCTGTTGGCGGTTTGTTAATATGAAGCGGTAGCTGATGGATTTTAGCTGAAATTTTTATAGGAAAGTTTGGAGCGCGCCTGAGGGAGCCCATTCGGATAGATTTACTCCAAGTTTGCGCATTTCTTGTCTGTCGGAAATGAAACAAGGCAAGTTGAAAGTGGAGTTCAAATAGCAGAAAACACACGGGGAATGCTGGGGACGTAGGGACTCTCTTCCAAACAGGCATCTCTACCGAGAACGAAACATCGTCATAAAGTGAGCTCCTGAATCCAATTCTTCGACTGCAAAAGAAAGAATCGAACACGATCTCAACCTCTTTCAAACATATTCAAATGCCCTCCTTCTGGGCGGATAATGTGTTACCGTGCACAAAGCTTTCCGTCTAAGAAACGCAGATGCGTCGCGTGCATTACCAAGGCCTCTTAAAATCATTCTTGCAAATGAACCAAAGGCCTCACATCTCCTAGAAGGGAGGATGGCTCTTCGTCATTCGCATAAGGAAGTATTTTTTCAGCCGGATTACGAACCGACAGTAAGACACAAGATGAGGGAGCGCTGGACAGAACAGAAAAGAAGGACAGAAGAGTGGGAAAAGGGGTTGAAAATAAAGGAAGGTAAGCTAATACAGATCAAGCGATCGTTCCTGTGGCTAACCCCCTTTGTAATCAGGGCCAGTTTCCCCCAAGAAGACGGACACTAAAGGTGCCCTCTTCGAATGTGCAAAGCCTGCTTAACAAGATGGATGAACTCAGGACTCTGATCGACGAGCACACACCAGATATCATCGCTTTGACAGAAACATGGCTTTCAGAAGCTGTTGGAGATCATGAGGTATCCCTCAAAGGCTACCAATTGTTCAGGAGAGACAGGAAAAGCCGAGGAGGAGGGGTCGCTGTTATGTTAGCTACAACCTAACCGCGGTCCCTGAGCATAATCCAACAACAACAGCGGAAGTGGAATTCTTATCTTTAACTATCTCCACTAAATACGCCAGGCCGCTGGCGTTTACAGTTGTGTATCGTCCCCCAAACCAGATTTCCGAACACGATAGCCTTCTCCTAAGGGAACTGAACAAGACCTGCTCGAACAGAGACGTCCTTTTTGTCGGGCACTTTAACACCCCCAATATCGACTGACAAGCTTGGGCGGTTTCGGGTCCATCGAACACATTCGGACAATAGTTGCTTGAATTGACAGCAGAAAACCTGCTTTTTCAGAATTTAACTCTCAGGACACGTGTAAGGGAAGGGCAACGTTCAAACTGCCTCGACCTGGTGCTCACTTGAGATGAGGAGAGTGTGCTGGATATACAAGATCTCCCGCCAATTGGTGCTAGTGATCATATTGTGATGCTCTTCGAGTATTCCCTGTTCTCCCAGCCTAATTCACCTGAACAATTACAAACAAATATCCGGAAAGGGGATTTTCCTAGCATGCGGACGCAAGTCTCAGCAATACCGCGGACAACCACATTGCAGGGAACAGTTAATGACTATTGGAACACGTTCAGCCCACTGGTCAAAAAAATCGTTGATATAAACTGTCCACTTAGACGAAAGAAAACAACCAAACGTCCGTCTTAAACCGCGTTTAGGAGGAGAAATAAAGTGTGGAGACGCTATCGACAAACAGACAGTTCTGAAGATCTGAAGGAATACATGCGACAGCGGAATGCGTGTAAACGCGAGGCTCATAGACTTCAAGGCAACTATGGGCTGTGCTTATTACAAATTCCTTGTAGTATCCTAAAATCCTCTATAGTTGCATACGTAATGGACAGAGCAATCGTGAACCGATTCCAGCGCTAAGATCCCAAAACGGTGTAACTGAGACAGATGACCATCTGAAAGCATCAGCCTTCTCCAATTTCTCTCAGTCGGCATTCACTCATGACACAAACCCTCCTGCCATGCCTTATGTAGACCGTCCTGCATTGGAAGACAATCTTTTCTTCTCACCCACGTTGATAAGGACCGAACTACGCCGGCTGAAACCTGCCAAATCACCTGGTCCAGATGGAATTCATCCACTTGTCCCCCGAGAATTAGCTGATATACTCTGTTAGCCGGTGTCCATGATATTTCGAAAGTCAATGGACGAAAGCGAACTGCCGGAGGAGTGGAAAACGGCCCATATTTCTCCAATCTATAAAGGAGGATGCAGACTGGAGCCCGAAAATTACCGTCCTATTAGTTTAACCTGCATTCTATGCAAGGTAATGGAACGACTTATTAAAGGGCATTTAATGTCGTATCCGGAGCAGAGGGACCTGTTATGTGCTGTTCAGCACGCATTTCGGCGTGGTCACTCCTGTCTTATAAGCAGTCTTTACTCTCACGAAAAGTGGACAAGATTCATAGACCAGGGCCGTCCAGTGGACGTCATCTTCTTTGACTTTAAGAAGGCGTTTGATAGCGTTCCTCATGGACGACTCCTACAGAAGATTTGGGAGTTTAGAATACAGGGCAGCATTTTTAACTGGATTAAAAGTTTCCTGTCATGCAGGCTCCAAAAAGTCAGCGTTGGTGCCACTACATCCGAATGGGTGCCAGTAAAAATCGGGACGAGACAAATGCGAGTAGCCTGGGATTATAAGTCAACATTGTTGACGTACTTGCTTCCTATCAGTAGGCGTGCTTTTATTAGGTTACATACTTACAACTGCTAATTGGGCGAAGGAAGGGCGGTTATGCTGTAAAGTCCTTCATGTTATTGCTCCAGCTATGTTTGCTTATTTGGCGTACAGGGTCTGTCAGGATGACTTTCTCCTTCACTGTAACCGCCCCTAGAACGAGGCGCTGTAAGACTATCTATATGGGCACATTGCATTGCAGCCCCCACACGGAAATCTTCAGTAAAAGACGAAATCCTTGACCTTTGCGGATTGCGATTCAACGCGCTTTACATTATGCTTCTACCTGCAAGCTGCCTCAGTTGTGTTAACAGGCTAATACCTTACCCCCCGCCTTTCCGAAACAGGATGAGGCGGTGTTCTGCGCAGGTGCGGAGAAGCAGCAGACCATCGTCTTTTGAGGCGCGGAGACCGTGGGGACCCATCACTCCTCTCCAGGCAGTATGGTCTGTGCCGACGCGGGCGTTTAAGTCACCAAGAACAATCAACTTGTCCGCCTTCGACACAGTCGCCAAGAGGGCGTGCAGGTCCTCGTAGAATTTGTCTCTGATGGCGTCAGGGCTGGTCATCGGCGGAGCGTAGGCGCTGATGATGGTGGCGAATTTGACCCCAGCCCGGGGGAGAGACAGACGGAGGCTCATCAGGCGATCGTTGATTCCCTGCGGTAGACAGGGCAGTCGTCCCACGATGTCGGTCCGGATGGCAAAGGCGACACCCGCGTTTCGTCGCTCTGCCCTGGGTCGACCACTCCAGAAGAAGGTGTAGCCGGCACCCACCTCCTCCAGTTGGCCTTGCTCGGAGAATCGGGTCTCGCTGAGTGCGGCGATGTCCACCTTGTAGCGCGCCAGTTCTCGTGCCACTAGCGCCGTCCTCCGTTCCGGTCGGTTGCTCCTCGGATTGTCTAAAAGGGAACGAACATTCCAGGCTGCCAGAGTGAGCGGGCTCACCCTGCCAGTCTGGCGACTGCGGCGGCGAAAAGTAGGAGTAGGAGAAGAAGAAGAATAGGCTGGAAGAGGAAGAGAGAGATTGTTGTTGTTGTTGTTGTTGTTGTTTCGGTTTTGGCTGTTTCGACCGTGTGTTTTTTGTCTGCGGCCACGGCCAGCCTACAGACAGCGTGGTTCCCAGCGATCTTTAGGGCACCTTTTCTAGCCCCCTTACCCTCGTGGGGGCAGGCAACGCATCCCTGAACAGGGCTGCCCGGTTATCCCAGACGGCTGCCGGACTCCACTATGGGCCACGACATTGTGTTAGTGAGAGAACGACCCGAATTAGCCTGAGACCTTGGTGGTGATGGTAATGATGTGATAAAGTGAAGTGGGAGAGAGCATACACACTACCCAACGCTATGGGACTTAGAACTAGAGTGGACAAGCGGACACAGTCATCAGTCAGAGACAAAGTGAGGGCACCAAACAAAGTCAAGCAAAGTAACACCCAGCTATTAGCAGAGATGGGCAAAGACTGACAGACAGACAGTCGCAGCAAGCATCAAGAGTTTCCTCATGATAATAACAGATAGACTAGCATGCAGAGGGCAGGCAGCAAGAACAGCATACGACACGGAACTTCAACAGACAAAAGGAAGAAACAGAGCAAATGCACATACCTGAGGAAGAACTTACCTGGTGGCCTCCTGCGATGGTCCAGGTAGAGCCTCGTCTCGACGATGTCGACGCGAAGATCCATCCGGCCAGCGCAGACCACAGTACCGCGCGTGCAGGTGCACGCACGGATACCCTCACCTGGTTTAGCCCGCCGGTCGAGGCGGTTGCCCGGGGTGTGGCCGCTGAGCGGAGCCCAGCTACGTGGAGCCACAGGTGAGAGTTGGGTGCCAGCAAATGGACGTTAGGCGTAGTCTCACCTGCGAGCAAGTGAGCGACCACTGCGACTATCACGTGGAACCACCGCTGACACCCCTACACCCCAAACAACACACACACACACATACACAGTGAATTTTAAACTAAGCACAGTTATTTACAGGTGCTAGCCTGCAAGTCGTTCCACGATTAAGTCGACGAACTGCGTAAGGAGTGGATTGACCTATGTTAAATTTCGTCGTGGCGGAATGTGCATTAATTAAACAAACGATTTTTATTAACATCCTACACTGTTTTAATATAGAAACTGTCTGACATCCGGCGATCGGACACGGATATGTGCATTTGTGTGAGACATTTCGAGAGGGAAATCGATGCTATAAAGTATATAAATGCCAAACAGCACACATGTACACGGATGCGTTCACAGGCCATTCAAGTATTGTGAAATAACGCGAATCGAATGCGCGGTTTTGCTTGCAGGGTGTTTGACACGGCCAAGTGCTCAGATGGTTAAACGAGATACTGCCGGTTATGTCGATGATAGATAGGTGGATATTTCTCATTGATGGTGAAACCTTGGTGCTACTGCCAGACTAAAACTAAGCATAACAAAATCGGCAGTTGGCATAGTTTTTAGTGTGTGCTTTTTAATGCATTAAAAGACTCCTTGCAGGTAGACCGCGCACAGGTATACAAATACCTGCACAATTAATTTAAGCCCCGAGAAGTGAGACTAAACGAATGTGCGATTTCGATGGAATGCTGCATTACACGACCTGGTAATTAGATGTCTATACGAGGTACAGCCAGTGAAGACTACGCGGGAGTATTGTGAATGGTTCAGGGGTAGTTCTATTAGACAAACAATCAACCAGGATCTCTCAACTTTGCCAATCTGAACACTGGCATTAATTGGAAACGGACACTCAGCAAATTTCAACATTATGTCGACCTTAGCCTGCCAGGGAAACCGCACTTCTGACGAAAATTCTAGTTTCCAAATTCATAGAATCGCCAAAGTCAGTTTTTAGAGCCAAGAATGATGTAAGTATTTAAAAAACGGCTAGAAAGTAAACAGTCACAATTTAAACATATCTACTCGGGAAATCTTCAGACGAATAACGAAAAGCTGAAGTGAATGCGGTCGTTATCATCATAAACATGCGCATGATAGCACAGGAATTGCAGCTTGTAAACATTTTCCAATCTGTACGTCCCCAACTTCAGTCGGTTGCTGACCTTGATCGAAAAGTTATCGGGAAACTCAAGTGAACATTATTTTCGCTCCAGCGATCGTTGTGACAGGCGTTCGGAGTAGGGTCACAGCGAGAGCATTCGGGTATGCTTTCGCATATGTGCCAAGATAGAGGTATTGCACTCGTGGATGACTTTAGAAAACGTGGGAACATACTTAGGGCCGGTTATCGTTATGACTGCGTGCGTCCGTGCTAAGTTTATTTGGGCAACGCATATGCATCCGACAAAAAGTACTGCCTTGTTGCATTATCTGTGAAAAAAAGGAGAAAACAACTCAACGATTCGGTAAATACAGAAATTTGCTTGAGGCTCTAGTAGCGAAAAGAAGGTGAAGTAAGTGCACCGCTAAGCAAAGGACACCGGACAAGTGAAGGCAGGAACCAACATCAGATCAAACCACTTGCGTTTACCAAGAGCCAGACGGAAGTTAAAACGAGGATGTTAGGCAGAGCTAGACAGTTGCATCTGGAAACTATTCTCCATATGCTGTTGAGACGCCCTGTGCAAACCTAACGAAAACCAGACTGTTTATTTTGTAGAGTCACATTACTTGTTGCGACAGGCTAATTGATGCGTGGAAACCTGTACATTCCGCACCGACACAATGATCAATTCTAGACCCTTGCCTTCGACAAATCTAGTTTACTGGTCTCTATGTAACTGTCTATGGGGCTCTCGACCGAGTCCCGACCCGATCGATGAGCGCCCTTCCATCCTCGCACACATGATTGATTCTGGACATCCTGTGGACCCCAGCTGAAGCCTTCTAGGGGAGCGGCTACGCTCAGGGCAAGACTGGAACCGTTGTGACGGTGATGAACCGGACTCTGTCGAATAGCAGCCGCCAGAAGTGACTGATCGCATGAACGCAGCATGCGACCCCACTCGGAAGAACAAAAATCAGGTCACCGTGCGACTTTGAGTCCTGGTCATTTTAATAATTGACGCTTCTGCGCTCTCGTAACTAGATAAAATATATTCTACTTCTTTTGTGAAAACAAACAGGAAGAACTGCAAAGAATGCCCAACACGCCGGGGGGGGGGGGGTCTGTCTGGCATTCATTGGCAAGAGGCACTAAGCAAATTTCAACCTTGTGTCGACTTCCGCCTGCCAGGAAAACCGCATTCCTAACAAAAATTCCCGTTTTCAAAGTCATATAATCGCCACAGTCAGTTTTTAGTACAAAGGATGAGGTTAGTATTTAAAAAACAATTAGATCGTGAACGGTCACAATTTAAACATATCTGCTCGGGAAGTCGTCAAAGGAATAACGAAAAGCTGACGTGAATGCGGTTCACTCAGGAAATGTCAACACTGAGTCCGACTTTCAGATATACGTAGACATTGTCCTTGCTAGATATCCACATTTCCATCAAAAATGTCAGTTAACGATGTCAGAAAAGCCAGAGTTGGTTATAAATGAATAAAATGTGGGCGTTATCATTATAAACATGCGCATGATAGCATAGGAATTGCAGCTTATAAACATTTAACTCTCTGTACGTCCCCAACTTCAATCTGTTTCTGTCCTTGATCAAAAAGGTATCGGGTAAATTCAAGTGAACATTATTTTCGCCCCAGAGATCAAGTGCATCTCCTCACATCAAAATGACACTGCTAAGAATGCTTTACTTCCGAACAATAAATGGTTTCAGTCTCCGAAGTTGCTCCTAAGCCTAACTGGTGGGATTCGAACCCACAACAGCAAATAGAGGCCTTAGTGCACCCAACGCTCTAGCTACCTGTGATACGAGGCCCCACCGGACGACGCGAGTTTAATCACATCTAAATCAATTTTATCCGTTCAATCTAATGCAACGTCTGGTATCCACCAAATCTGATAAAGAAGGCTGACTTTCCAAGCAGGATTTTCCAATTTATACATCTTAAATCCACCAGATGGCTACGAGTCTTACGTAATTCGTGGGTGTTTTGGCAGATGCGATAATTGTAGCGTCGTCCGATGGAGCATCTTAGCACAGGTGGCTAGAGCGTTGGCTGTAGTAAGGCCATCTCTTGCTGTAGTGGGTTCATACGCCACCGAGGCGTCGAGAATTTCATATGCCTATCAAAATAACTGATCGGTGTACTTGCGTTTTATACGGAAATATTGGCAATAGTCGGTCAATCTGCAATAGGCTCGCATTGCCAGTCAAAATAAGGCGATATGAATTACTTGGCATAGTTAAACCCTTGCTGTCGTGGGTTCCAGTCCCACCGTGGCACCGATGTTTAACAATTCAATCAAGGTGGATGCGTATGACTTTAGGAAATATATTCTGTAAACTGAAGGGGCTCTCGGTTCTGACGTATAGGCAACTTAAGACTATACAGGGGTTTTACTTTCAGGTGCGGCACAACACTGACATGTCAGGCAAATTCCCCACGAGCTGGTTGCAAACCTGCAGCTCTGTATTTCGTCTAACGAACTTCGCACTCATTGCATTAGGGCTCCTGTCATCATTATTCATAAACCAAGTGCAGACGCGAGCAGATCACGCCATTCTGGGTGCACCGATTTGTATTAAAATCTACTGATCCGATGCGGAGGGAGGGAGGGAGCTGGCTGGGTGGCGTTTCGTATGTGCAGATTGCAGGCACGAACGCGTTGAGTGTTATCAGGGTGGGGCATCGATTTCCGTGAAAGAAGAGGATGACGCACTCTCCACTAGATCTTCTTTTCAGTCTCACAGCGACTGTCGCCCTGAATTACGCTAGCCCTTTGCCTAAGCTCAATGTACCCATGGGTGATCCAGAAGGCGGTGGGGACTTGTTGTCTTTCAGCGGCTGTACGTTACACTAAGTCTGCTGTAGAGTGTGTTGTCGATCAGAGCTGGGCAAACACTGGGCAAAATCGCACCGCTTGAAAACTGCACAAGGTTCGTTAAAATACAGGCTTATGGTTTGATCTTGGGCAGGATAAACGACGGTGGCGTAAGTGACAGGGTGAGAGTGAGAAGGATTAAGTCAGATGATGCGTCGGCCCCGCGATGGCATGAAGGCGCGAGTTCCAGACAATGGGCCTGGCAGGAGATGTCAAGGTATACGACTCCCAGGTAAGCTGAATATTGCCTTGTTGTCTTTGCTTGCTCACCATCTCCTTCTTAGCTACGAGTTAGCTCAACGGGTAGACAACTTACCAATCGCCAGTGCTGCCGCCGCTGCCAACGAGTAGAACGCATCCGTCGAGAGGACACAAACCAGGCGAAAGTCCTGGCCGTGTGCCGTAGTGCACGCCGTCAACACCAGGACTGGTTCGACGACAACGACGCCGTCGTCAGCAATCTGCTCGCCGAGAAGAACCGCCTTCACAAAGCCTACGTAGACCACCCCACTGATGACAACGAATCTGTCTTCTACCGCAGTCCCCGCCACCTTCAACAACGGATGCGCGAGATGCAGGACGCCTGGACTGCACGCAAAGCTGTTGAGATTCAAGGCTACGCGAACCGCAACGAATGGGAGAACTCCTTCTCCGCGATCAAAGCTGTCTACCGTCCGCCGATGAAGGACACTGCTCCTCTCCTCAGCGCCGACGGCAGCACTCTCCTGACTGAAAAGACGCAAATTCTACAGCGATGGGCGGAGCATTTCCGAGGCGTCCTCAACCGCCCCTTCGCCATCTCCGTCACCGCCATCGACCGTTTGACGCAAGTGGAGACCAACTTGGACCTCGACCTCCCGCCATCTCTACAGGAAACCATCATGGCCGTGTAGCAACTCTCCAGCGGGAAAGCACCCGGATCAGACGCAACCCCGCTGAGGTCTACAAGAACATAGGGCCCCAACTAATGAAAGACGCAACCCTCCTGCATCTCTAAAGTCAAAAAGGGAACCGCCAATTTTGCATCAATCACCGTGTCATCTCCTTGCTGAACATCGCAGGGAAGATCTTCGCTCGCTCCCCCCTAACCGCCTCAATAACCATCTGGAACAGGGCCTCCTGCCGGAAAGCCAGTGCGGCTTCCGTCGTCATCGCGTGACCACCGGTATGATCTTCGCCGACCGTCAACTTCAGGAGAAGTGTCAGGAGATGCCGGAAAGCCAGTGCGGCTTCCATCGCCATCGTGGGACCACGAAACGGTGAATCGTGAAGGACTGTGGAAGAGCATGCAGAAATTCGGCTGTCCGGAGCGATTCACTCAGATGGTGCGTCAGCTGCACGACGGTATGATGGCGCGAGTCACGGACAACGGAGCTGTCTCAGAGGCATTCGCAGTGACCAAGGGAGGTGAAGCAGGGATGCGTGCTGGCGCCTACCCTCTTCAGTCTTATGTTCTCTGCCGTGCTGATGGGCGCTTACCGTGATGAACGAGAGCGAGAATTGAGAGCAGACCCGACACACTCACAACATTCGACACATCCGCCATGCCCAGACGCACCCTCGCTTAATCGACCACTGCGCCCATCAACACCACAAACTCTTTCGTAGCCGACACCGGCGCAACCGATTTTAACTACCCACACTATCTACGCACATGCACTTCTCGTATTCGCATGGTGAAAACCAGGACTACACCTGGCCTCACTGCGATCGCACCTTCACCTCACGCATCAGCCTGGTCGGTCACTTGCGAATTCGTCGCACAGATACTGGCGAAGCCGTGCCTGGAGCAGCAACCTATACACACCCGGCTAGACTTAACTGTCCACACTGCTTTCGCACTTTCATTCATCGCATGGGTTTTTCGGTGACATGCTCATCCACGAACACCTGCAAGGACAACCGCCGGCTGCACCACACTACCTCACCATCCCACAATGCACAATGCTTCAGCCCGTCCCCAGCACACCAGTCGCCACTCCACACAACACACACACAACGTGACGAACTGCGTGAACCGAGAGCGGGCGTCGATCAGCAACCTTCCTTTCCACGACACTTGACGTGTCGGGATAGTCTCGGACTCAAGTCACCCGTACAGCTGAAGCGGCATGGCGACCGAGTCGAGATGCACACTTCCCACTTGCGTGGAAGGTGGCAGTTGGTGCATGCGGTGGGTGAGTGTTGATGCGTAGTGGTGATGGTGGAGTAGGGAAGAAGGTGTGTGGATGTGTGATGTAACCGGCGGTTGTCTACCGCAGGTCGTCGTGGATGCGCATGAGGCCGAATAGACCTGAAAGTGCGAGGACAGTGTGGGCAGCTGAGACGAGCTTGGTGGGTGTAAGTTGGTGCTCCGGGCACTGGTTCGCCAGTCACTGTGCGATGGATTCGCAAGTGACCGACCATGCCGATGCGTGAGGTGAAGGTGCGATCGCAGTGAGGGCCGGTGTAGTCCTGGACCTCACCTCCGTTGTCGTTCGCAACAGACGTCGTTGTGTCATTGAAGAAGGAAGAGTAGTAGGAAGGGGAGGAATGAGGTGTGGTAAAGTCGGTGGCGTCGACGTCGGTTGCGGAGAGGTTGGTGGGTGCAATAGGCGATGAATTGGGAGTGGGGCTCGGCGGTGTAGGTGTGTCGAGGATGCGGCCAATTCTGCTCTCGGAATGCGCATGTGGCCGAATAGACCCATGCGATGCGTGAAGGTGTGAGGACCGTTTAGACAGGGGAGGCGAGTGCGGTGGGCGTAGGTTGGTGCTCCAGGCACTGGGACGCCAGACTCTGTGAGGTGGACTCGCAAGTGACCGAAGTGTGAGGTGAAGGTGCAATCGCAGTGAGGACAGGTGCAGACCTGATCCTGTTCGATGGAGTCGGAGGCAGGGGATGTGGTGTCGGTTGTTGTATCAGGGTTGTATATGTGCCTGACGACCGGCTGAGCAGTCGTCCATGGGGCAGTGGAAGAGGAGGAGGATGAGGAGGAGAAGGATGAGGAGGAGGAGGAAGAAGAAGATGGGAACAGAAGAAGAAGGAGGAGAAGTAGGACGAGGATTAGGAGGATGAAAGTGACGGTTCAGAAGAGCTGTCAGAGTTAGGTGGACGCGGAGAGGACGAGGAAGAGGGGGGGGGGTTGAAGGATGCTTGGTGCGGTCCGAGAGGTGCAGTTCATCCGGAGGTGTACAATAAGTAAAATTCGTGCGCGGATTGTCCGTTGACATCGATGACACGTTGGAGGCGGTTGTGCGTCTGCGCAGATTTGATTTGCGTGCTTTACGTTTCATTTCGGCGGCAGCGATGCGGTTGGCTTCAAAGACCGCAGCACCTGTCTTAAATGTCCTCCTCCATTTAGGTCGGTTTTGGGACAGGTCATCCCAGTTGGTCGGGTTAACTTGAACACGCTTCAGGTAGGATTTCAGAGTATCCATTTATCGACAAATTTGGCCTACTTCTGGAGAAAACCCGTCGCGACCTCTCCGTAGAAGAGTCGTTTGGGTAGTCGCTCGTCGTCCATGAGCATCAGGTGGCCGCTCCAACGCAGCTGCATTTGACTCAGCACGGTGTAGATGCTGAGGATTCCCGTCCGTTCCGGCACATCAGTGTCGGGAATGCGATCCTGCCAATTCAGCCTCAGGATGCGACGAAGACAACTGAGGTGCAAGTGGTTCAGACGACGTGCTTGCTTTGTGTACACCGTCCAGGACTCCGCGCTATATAGCAGCGTCAGCAGGATGACAGCCTTGTTGATCTTCAGCTTCGTGTTCAGTTGGAGTCCATGACGATTGCAAACTGTGCGTCAGAGGCGGCCGTAGGCTGGACTAGCTTACGGAATCCTGCGGGTCACTTTGTCATCGATTTAAGTGATACTGTAGAGGGTAAGTCCAGGAATGGGAATTTCCCCACCACTTGCAGTTGGGTTCCGTTCACGTTGATTTGCGTCGGTGCTTTGCGGGGTGTGGCGGAGTAGGGTGGCGGTTGATGCATTACAACCGTCTTCTGCGTGTTGATGACCAGAACGAAGATCTCGCAGGCGGCGGAGAACAGGTCCATGCTCCGTTGCATCTCCTCTTCCGAGGTGGTGTTCAGGGAGCAGTCGTCGGCGAAGAGGAGTTCGTGCACGGTGGTTGTGGATAAACGCAATTGGAAGTGCATCCGCCGATGATTCAGCAGGTGACCGTACCTCCTGTAGGCTATGCGGATCCCGGGGCGTTCGTCGCGGTAGGCGTCCATCAGCATGGCAGAGAACATAAGACTGAAGAGGGTAGGTGCCAGCACGCATCCTTTTCTTCCATTCGTTGCGGTCCGCGTAGCCTCGAATCTCCTCAGCCTTGGGAGCAGTCCAGGCGTCCTGCATTTCGCGCAGTCGTTGCTGAAGGTGGCGGCGACTGCGGCACAAGTAGCTCTGTTATCGTCAGTGGGGTGATCTACGTAGGCATTGTGTAGGCAGTTCTTCTCTGAGATCAGATTGCTGATGACGGCGTCGTTGTCGTCGAACCAGTCCTGGTGTTGGCGACGTGCGCGACCGAGGAAGGCCAGCGCCGTCGACTGAACCGTGGCTCGCAGATTACAGCATCAGTTCTCCACGGAGGCGTTCTCGGCAGCGACGACGTCGTCAGCGATTAGAAGGTTGCCTAGCCGTTGTGCTAGCTCATTTCTGAAATGAAGACGATAAGCTGGGCATGAGAATTCGGCCGTTTTTGATGTCGCCTACAGAGGAGGCGGCGGTGGTGGTGATGAGCGGGCAGGGCGATGGTGCGACGGTGGGGCTAAGCTTGGTGGATGTGTTGGATATGGCGGGTGTGTCGGGATTGCGGTCAATTCCGCTGTCGTGGATGTGCATGTGGCCGAATAGGCCCATGCGATGCCTGAAAGTGCGCGGACAGTGTGGGCAGTTGAGTTGAGCTTGGTGGGTGTAGGTTGGTGCTCCAGGCACTGGTTCGCCAGTCTCTGTGCGATGAATTCGCAAGTGACCGATCAGGCCGATGCGTGAGCTGAATGTGCGTGGACAGTGTGGACATGAGAGGTCGGTGGTGTCGCCTAGAGAGGAGACGGTGGTGTTGATAGACGCGCATGGTGGTGAAGTGGGGGTGGAACTGGGCATGGTGGATGTGTTGGATGAGGTGGGTGAACCGGAATTGCGGTCAATTCCGCTCTCGTGGGTGCGCATGTGGCCGAATAGGCCCATGCGATGCCTGAAAGTGCAAGGACAGTGAAGGCAATTGAGTCAAGTTTGCTGGGTGTTGGTTGGTGCTCCAGGCACTGGTTCGTCAGTCTCTGTGCGATGGTTTCGCAATTGGCCGACCAGGCCGATGCGACAGGAGAAATTGCATAGGTAGTTTGGGCAGGTGAAGTCGGTGTCAGTGGCTGGAGGGGTGGTAGGGACGCAGGGTGATGAAGTGGGCGGTCTCACCCTGCCAGTCTGGTGACAACGAGTGAGGCGACGTGTAGGATATGGAGAGGAAGGTGACGAAAGAGAAGAATAGGCAGAAGAATAGGCAGAAGAAGAGTAAGTAGTGTTAGGATGAGGAGGATCAGTATGGTTGTTATTGTTATTGGTATTGTTGATTTTTCGATTTCGATTGTTTCGACCATGATTAGACGACTGCGTCCCTGGCTAGCCTGGAGACGGCGTGGTACCCAGCATTGTTTAGGCCACCTTTTCAAGGCCCTTCCCCTCGTGGGGGCTGGCAGTGCCATCCCTGAATTGGGCTGCCATCTGCCGTTGTGGCACGGCCGAGATCCACTATGGGACCACGACTTGTGGTTGTAGTGGAGAGCGACTGGGATTCGCCGTTAGCCGCGGACTCCGACGGCGTAGGTGAGCGCGTCAAGGCGATGTCGATATGGAGATCCATCCCGTCACCGGCTGTCTAACGGCGTGCAGAGACGAACCGCGTCACGACGTTGCCGACGCAAGGTTCCATCCGACCTTCCATCCAGCGGAATCCGCAAACCCTGTGCACACGGCACAGCGAACAGGGCCCCCTCACCTGGTTTAGCCCGCCGGTCGAGACGGTTGCCGGGGGTGTGGCCGCTGAGCAGAGCCCAGCTACGTGGAGCCACAGGTGAGAGTTTGGTGCCAGCAAATGGACGCTAGGCGCAGTCTCACCTGCAAGCAAGTGGGCGGCCACCACGACCATTACGTGAACCCACCGCTGACACCCCTACACCCCGGAGGGCACAACACACACTCTCACACACACACACACACGATAGTTTAACCATCAATTTCGATGATATCCACCGTGTGCCCCGTAGCTGCAGCAGCGGTGGGAACAGGGTCTTTGACTTGCGCAGCGGTTTGTACTGCCAGTAGTCTTTGGCTGCATCTACCTACACTCTCTCCTCCTCCCACGCCTGGGCCCGGTGTCAAGACAGAGTCAAGGAAACCGGAGACGAGGGAGGCCGCAAGCTGATTTTTTGGACGAATCTACTCTCACACGCACACGCACTGACACACGACTTTTCAACCGTTTCATCCGACGTCGTTCACAGTACGCCCTTCATCGGCGTGAGATCAGAGATGTTGGCTTGCGTTTGCTTTTGTTGGTAGTGATGGAAGACTTGCGTTGCATCTATCACACTCTTTTCTCCTCTCCAACTTCACCCGACGTCAATACAGATTCAAGAAGGCCGGAGGTGGTGGAGGGCGCCGGCGGATTGCACAGTCGAGCCCGCACCATGGCGTTGCACCCCACAACCCCTTGTCCACATTACAAATAACCAGTTTTTTTTTATCACCAACAGCAGAGAGAGCGGAGGCTGGCATGGCCGAGGCGGCACCTTGGCGTGCCGCCACACCCGCCTCGGATCCCACGCAGTGAGATTGCCATAGTGGCCACATTATGAAGGAGCCGTTGCATCCTGACTCACAGACCACCAGCCAGCCAAGCCGCCAAGCAGAGTCTAGCCTCGGGGAGCCACATGTAAGATTTGGAAGTCAGCAAGTGGTCGTTAGGCGTAGTTTTCACCTGAAATCAAGTTAGCGACCCGGTACGACAGCCACGTGGACCAGTAACTGCCCACCTCTACACTCTGAGATTTTGTTTAATTGTCTGTTCATCTACCTTATGGGACCTAATTTGTGTGAGGCGATGAGATGAGCGATGCAATTCAAGTGAAAGGAACTCCGGCGCGCCCAATTACGGTATACCGATGTCAGTTTTCGCATAATCCTGTTGCAGTGTGAGTAGTAGGATTTCAATTATCTGCAGTTTGACAGTATGCGAATCATAAACAATTAGAAAACGTTACTGAAACATAGGCAGTAATATTAAAACGGTAATTAATTGTTATCACGAAGCGTGCGGACGATATTGGTCGTGTGGCATTATGAAGTGTAATTGTATACCGAACCAGTTTTATCTTAAATTACCTGACGACTGAGGGCATAACAATATCTGCAGGCAGGAGGAATGGGCCTCTGTTTCGCATGCTCCTCCTTATGTCACCATAGAATAACTTCTGTTTCCCTATAAGCCGGTTCGACAGGTCTTTCTCGAAAACATATAGAGTCCTGAGGATTATCTGATTAACTGGTTTTTTTTGTATGCATTTATCGACGCAGGCTTCCTATCCAAGGGAAATTGCCTCCAAACACTGTCCTTTTTACTCACTTTTTTTTAAGGCCTCTTATAGCCACTAGGGTCTCCGTTTTAGTCTCTTCCGTGAAATCGGACAGTGATTTCTGAGAAAAATATGCAATAACCCACTGATCCAATCCGAATCCTCGATAATGTTGACAAAAAGGCTGATTGCCGGATTATGTTGCCTATTCCAGTGTACATATGATCAAAGTCATCGCTCCAAATATTTCTTCTAAGTCTGATATAGCACGGAATACTTCCAGAACAGAACCGCATCACTACCGCACCAGGTAGTGACGCGGTTCTAACCTTTGTCAACAGCGTCAGCTGCGCGGTCATCCGGA
>CACRXP010000249.1:548055-570678 GCA_902702965.1 Spirometra erinaceieuropaei | reverse complement strand
CTAGTTGAAAGACTGCCTCGCCGCGATCTGCTGATTGTTGCTGGCGATTGGAATGGTCGAACTGGACCTGGCGACCCCACAACCAGTCATCTTCTTGGCCGCTTTGGGCTTGGTTCTCGATGTGAAAATGGTGAGAGATTGCTGAACTTCGCTGATCGAAACCGACTGCTTGTCACCAACACATGCTTCCAGCATCGCAAAAAACATCTGCTGACCTGGTATTCAAACGACGGTCGTACGGCCAGTCAGATTGACTACATACTAGTCAGCTCAAGGTTCCGCAGCTGGGTTCATGATAGCAGATCGATGGGTGGTGCCGAGACTGGTAACGCCCATGGGTCGGATCATGTCCTCGTCCGTACACGCCTGAAAGTTCACCTCTCATCCGCACCAAAAATGCCACGTCCTAGACGCCTCAATGTCGCAAGCCAGTCCGGCAAGCCAGCACTGCCGAGGCCCTAAGCAGAGAAATTCTGACCTGTTTTACGGCCCGAGTCGACGGAGAAGTCAGTAACCAGTGGTCGTCACTGAAGACATCAGTCTATGGGGCAGCTGAGAAAATCCTTGGATACACCCAGCGACGCCGCAGTGACTGGATCAGCGGAAGAACCCTGTAGTTGTCTGCTCAGACGGCTAGAGCCAGGTCCCGCAACGATGACCATTTCCGCCAACTTCGGAAGATGACGGCAAAATCGGCCAGGGATGACCGGAAAAAATATTGGGCTGAAATAGCGACATCCATGGAACAGGCCTCGAACATTGGTGACACTCGAAAGCTCTACCGTCTGATCCGCCAAGTTAGCGGTAAGCCCTCTACACTGAGTGACTCTGTTTGCGATGTGAACGGCGGCTTTATTGCTGACAACTCGGCCAAAGTCGAGCGCTGGCGTGAGCACTTTGAGCACCATCTCAACTTCGATACCCAACCTACATCGCCCTTGTTCTCCTCCTCAGCGGAGTTTCTTCCCTCTCCTACCTATGCAGTGCCATGCGATCCCCCCTCCGAGGAAGAAGTCGCCGATGCCATACGAAAGTTGCGCAACAATAAGGCACCCGGAGAGGACGGTATACCCGCTGAAATCTTTAAGTCTTGTGTCGACACTCTGGCGCCCTGGCTCCATGAGGTGATTAAACGCGCATGGAGAGGCGAAGTTGTTCCTGATGACTGGGGCTTAGGCATCCTTGTACCTATCCTCAAGAAGGGAGATAAGACGAGATGCGAGAACTACCGCGGCATAAGTCTCATCGACGTTGCTGCGAAGATCTTCGCTATTGTCCTACTCGGACGATTCCAGGCTGTGTGTGACTCAAGGACGAGGCCCAACCAAGCCGGATTTCTTGCTGGACGTGTATGCGCAGATAAGATATTCACACTGAGGCGCATTCTCGAATTTCGCCATAGCTACCAACAACCGACGGCCGTCTGCTTCGTTGACTTTGCCGCCGCGTTCGATTCCGTTCACCGTGAGTCCTGTGGCGGATAATGGCGCTAGATGGTGTACCGGCCAAAATCATCGCCATGATCAAGGCCTGCTATCGTTCCACTACTGCGAGAGTCCTGGTCCGTAACAATTTTTCCCAACCGTTCGGTATTCGGTCTGGCGTCCGACAGGGTTGTATACTGTCACCCATACTGTTCAACTACGCTATTGACTGGATCCTCGGTAACGCCCTACGCGACAGTGACGGTGTTGAATTTGCATCCGGACATCGACTGACTGATCTCGACTATACCGATGATATCGCCTTACTTGCTTCAAGTTTTGGTGATCTGCAGTCTATGGTGTCACGAGTGAACGAGGTCGCTAAATCAGTTGATTTATCCATAAACGCTGGGAAGACCAAAGTATTCTCAAGCTGCATTCCTGACCAGGAGAAGGCACCCCTGGGGATTGATGGCTGTCAACTTGAAGAAGTGGACAGTTTTAAATACCTCGGGGCGCGGCTGCTGCCTAATGGACAGAGTAAGGACGACATTGTCTCCCAAATCGATGCTGCCCGCTGGGTTTTTTCAAGCCTTCGGAAATGCCTGTGGAACCGACGTGACCTCTCCATCGCCACTAAGATTCGCGTGTACCGTGCATCTGTCCAGTCTGTCCTTCTCTACGGTTGTGAATGCTGGGCTTTGCGTGTGGCGGATGAGCGAAAACTGGAGGTATTTGACCACCACTGCTTGAGGATCATCCTTCGAGTGAAGTTAACCGACTTCGTCTCAAATGAGATAGTCCGCGCTCGCTGCGACAACATCGCGAGGATAACTCAGGCCATCCAAGAAAGACGACTGAGGTGGTTCGGGCATGTTCTTCGTCGTCCACCTCAGGAGCTCAGTGTTACTACCCTCGATCCGGCACCGTTGCCCAATTGGAGGCGTCGAAGAGGGGGTCAGTTCAAAACCTGGCTCGACACTGTCCGTCAAGACATGGAGGTGGTTCTTGGACCTTCGGTATTCGGTCTCCGTCGTTGGCGAAGGGAATGGGTTGAACTGTCTAGATCTGCGGCCGCGGATCGTCACGCGTGGAGAGGTACAATCCGGGACATCATCGAGGCCGGCTAGATCAGGCATGATCGCAGCCGTATCAAGTACAAGTAAGTACGCTGTCCTCAGACATCCTATATCTACCCTTTATCATCAGATTTTGCCGTTAGGAGTTCAGCCATAGACGCGTGTTCTTCACCCTTGCTGTTGAGTTCTTTTTTGGATATTCCATTGCGGAGATTTGCAGGCCGGTCAACTACTAAGCGGTACGGCTGAACATAACAGTCATTACAGTCATTACAGACATTACAGGATAATAAACGAATTGTTCCGGTGCTCGATTCTTCTTCTTCTTCTTCAAATATGTATACACCTGGAACTCGAAATTTCGCCTTCATTCACATTACAGTCTGTCTGTTGGCTTTTAGTCTGTTTGGAAAAAAACTCAGTGTCTGGAGTCTTTTATCCTAAAACTTCCAGAGGGAATCGAACCGGCCAGCTCTCTTCAAGCTAACAAGTTTGAGAGGTCTGGGTGTGCTGATTCTGACTGTTTGTTTACTCGTCTTCCAAGACGGAAGGCTTTCAGCACTTCAGTTGCCTCAGCGGGTTCCAACATATTATAATTCAGACCTTCGAAGTACGTTTGATCTTCTGAAATCCACTCCTTGGGAGTGTTAGCGTTCGATGTGTAAACTCCCGAATAAAGAGACGTTTCTCCCTGACTACTTCACTCGTATTTTCTGTTGATGTGTCGTTCTCTACAGCGGAGCAGCTGTTCTTTCGCAGTTCTGTCGTTTGATCCCTGATTTGACCGACCTGTCGGAGGCCGTTGACATGGACGGCTGCGAACTATGGTCTGCGGATTCGATGATTGCGCAGATATTGTAAAGGAGTATTCAAATGTTTAATCCCCCCCGCCCATCAAGATGGCTGAACTCGATGGCTAACACCTGGCATCCACTGCAAATCCTGCTTGCATGGGGATCGCCTATACAATCGATGAGACTTTATGAGATGCACCGCGGTCCTAGTGAAGTGGCCGATCGGTCTGCACCGTCCGGCCGGTATACCGGTGATCGGCGGATGAAGTCGATCTTGTGGGGCGTGTTCAAGGGAGAATGGGGGAGGCGGGGAAGTGAAGAATTCTATCATGCTCTTCAAAGTCATGTAGAAAGGAAAATCTACCTAGGTGACGCTTTTCTATGGAGCAAACTTAGGCGTCATCTGCTTAAGTGGAGTTTGCCGAAATACCTCGACAGTGCATAGCCTGGTGGACTTTTTGGCCTCTAACCAGTGCAGTGTGTAATCAGCGCATTACAATCAGGCGGTCAAATCCCGAGGCAGATATCACCAGAGTGAGGGGTTTATTGTGCACAGAATCCGGAGTTCCCCTCTCAGGCGGCAGTGGTTACCGGCGAAGCCACTGCAGATGTTGACTGCCTCTGGTCATGCCGGAGAGTCCATGGGACAGTTGTGGCAGCCGCTTTTGTAGGCTCATGGGCCAAACTCACGTGGTGTCCAGTCAGTGTGTGTTGCATTTGCCGAGGGATGGTGTCCCAATGGCTTAGGCTGTGGTTGCAGGGGGGAGGTGCGTTCAAGTGGCCGCATGGACAGCTGCGGCTGTGCGGACGCAGGTACGCCCGAGCTGACGGTCGTGTGACTTCAGGTCAGCGCGCCTAGAACGGCTCACTCACTGAAAAAGGGTGGTCATGAACAACGATGCCAGACGGGTCATGATGGCTGCCCACTGCAAGATCAGTTATAGGTGGACGCACAGCTTATCTAAACAAGCAAACATAAGGCCGCAAGAGTCTTAATGAAAATCGGTCCAACGGACGCGCCCATAGTCCCCATTGCAGGTAAGCCCTACCGATATTAATGTCCACATATATTCACACTTCAGATATAATAAAAAAATTGGTAGTACGCGCGACACAGAATACAACGTAGAATAAAGTATCATCGGCGCAAACGATGGTGGCGAAGAGTCTCCGCGACACCGTGCTTAACTGTAATAATCAAGCCGTAATCCGCCTGACGCATGAGGATCTTGAAGGACGCCAGACACGGCCGTGATGGCAACATTTCTACCTAACCGTGGTTAAGGGATTGTGACCGAGCTGAGTGGAGATTCAGAAGGCATTTTTCCTCCAAAGATGTCTCAATGTGTCCCTCCATTCAAAAACAAAGCGGACAGTTTATCGACAGTAAAACCGGGGGGTAGTGGAAAGGGCATTCGGCGTGCGCTGCCGTAAAAGGGAAAATCGACAGGAATGAGGCCTCTCTTTGAGATATATTTAAGCGGTATACGGGGTTTTTCAAAATATCTCGAGAGTAGAGGGTCTGTTGGACGTTTTCACCTGTATCAGTAAATTGATAAAGATTAGACTTTAAGCAGCTCGGCAAACAGAGTCAAAAAAATGACTCGGCCTTATGCAGATTTTACTCAGAACGCCAATAAACAGCTTGAGAAAGCATTTTGGACAAAGCAGAGGATGAAAGCCAATGTGGTGTTCTGCAGTTCAATTTTTGTGGAAGGCAGCCGTTATCCGTGGAGAGAATCCATTTGAAAATGTCCCTCGCGCGAATCGGAATTCGAATTTCGCGCCCAGAAAATGATGACCACGATGATTGTAGAATCAGAAGACATTTTTCTTCAAAAACTGTCTTTCTGTGGTCCCTCACATTCAAAAGCACAGTGGAGAGTTTATTGACTGCAAAAACTCGAGTAGCGGGAAGGGCATTCAGCGTGTGCTGCAGTAAGTCCTCTCGTTATTACGATGTAGCCCATTCCACAAGCCGGGCGTCGTGTGCGCCTTTTGAAAATTATGTGAATAAATGGAAGAGCGAGCTGTGTGCTTGCTGCGAGCAGGTTGAATCATCGCTGTTGTGCGGGGTTTCGTAAAGCTACGTCCTTCTGCAAAGGCGACTAACTGTAGGTGTGCTAAGTCATGAAGTGTTAACCGAAATTCAGAAATGTGTTTTCAGCGGTGAAAGATTACTTAAGTATGGTTGTTAAATTAATCACCGCACAACATAATCCCATGATAATTCGGTTACTACAGGATGACGGCTTTCGAAGGAAATTCTTTCTGGCGCCTGCAAAAACTACACTCTGTAAAAAATGACTACTTATGTAGCAGGACTTTTTTCCTATTGATTTTCGATGTCCTTATAAATTCAAATATATTTTAAACCCTGATAGCACCAGCCCTGTCTGGATCCGTCAACTCTCCGGGACCCAAAGGGATTATGCCTCAATTGGGCGGGGCTATGACGGGTCTAGGGACGCCATTTATGACAGATGGACGCTGACCGATCAGGTTGCGGAACGCCCTCGTTCCGTTGTGCCATGGGGCACATACTGGATCCCTCGCAGACAGTCGCATAGCGACTAGATGAGATGGTGTCGACAAAGCCAATGGAACCCGGAATGGCCACTTCTGGCTTATAAGCCGTCATCAGCCAGTCATACCCAACCCCAAGTGCGGATTATTTGAGGTTCGAACCCGGGATCTTTGGTCATTGAGCTTGACAATCAACCATTGAGCCACGGACCCGTTGTCCTGTCGGTTGTGATGGTGAATATCAATTATGACAGACAGTACACCACTCTCTCCGCGAGATTACTCCCCTCCCCGTTTACGATATCGGTTTTTTATCTTCGGGGATCCCCCGTATAATAGGCGGTACTATTCCACACAGCAACGTGGAATATCCAGGTCCCTAAGATTTACTGAATGCAACACAGCCGCGTCTCGCACTGTCGGTAGAGTGGTAGAGGGACGCTCACCGATCGTTCTTACGGAACTCACTCGTTCCGTTGTGCCTTATGGACTCTCTCTCAAGCCCAACCAGCAGCCGCAGGCCGGCGCATGATATAGGCAGTATGTTATTACCGACAAAAGCAAGGGAGCCTGGAATGGCCATTTGTGGCTTATTAGCCGTCGCCAGCCAATCATACCCAACCCCGAAGTGTGGCAAAAATACTCTCACTAACAAGTCCCGCATTTATATAGGAAAAAATAATAAACAGCAAGAAGGCTCATGTGGTAGTTTATTGTATAACACGTAAATTAAAAAAGGGGAATAAAGGTGTATGCACAGAGAGTATATTGTCTACAGAGATCGTACTGTTCATTCAGTGGTCATCTTTGTAATATAAATCGCGATCCATGGCAATTCATTCAATCGCTGTTTGTCGGATTATTTCTGCATGGTACTCTCTATACTGCCAAATATGTCGTATGGGATCTACAGGTGTGAAAAAGGTAATAAGTAGACCATCAAGAATGGTGAAGTGGGGATTGCCTACAAAAGACCGTTTTCCTGCATAAATTAAGACACGGGGAAGGTCCCAGCATGGCCGTCAAGAGATGCCTTATGAACTCATTTTCAGTTCTTCCTCCTGAAGTAGACATTAGTAGGTTTGAGTCCGTAGTGGCCCTACTCCAAACGCCTGTCGCAACGCTGGACCTCTCGCTAGTGTCTGCACATGCGCACCAGGGCTGTCTGGCATTCGCCAACGTGGCTATCCAGCTGACCAATCAGATTCAAGGCCGTGTCAGACGTGTGCAGGCTTGAGACGCTTTGACGCGCCGCCTGCTGGGCACCTGGGACGGCGCTCTCGCGGCACTGGACGTGCTATTGTCCGGCTGCTAACTCTCTCTCCAACCCCTCTTCCCGTTATTCTGCACAGGATAAACAATCCTTCCAACTGGCGCCCGCCTTCTCTTTCCATTCATGACCGGTGCCGAAGGTCGTGGTAGCATGGGCTTTCACCAACGGCCTAGCCTGCTACGATAAGGCATGTTGTAAACTCTACAAGCAACATTGGTAAATGCAGATACACGAGGTCTTACGGACAGGCATTTCATGGTCTTAAAAGACCTCATAATTACAAACTTTTGAAACCGGATTATACTTTCCCTTCAAGTATAAAATTTGGAGAAGACATAATTTTCTACAAAATCAGTAAAAGAGTCAATATTTTTATGGATACGTTCTATGCGATATATTTGAATTTCTAAGGGCACCGCAAATGAATGATAAAAATCATGCTACATAGGTAGTATTTTTTGCACAGTGTGGTTTCTGCAGGCAGTCGAAAAGAAGTTCCTTCGAAAGTCAGCATCCTGAAGTAACTGGATTATCATGGGATTATGCGGCACAGTGGTTAATATATAAAACCCACGTAAGTAATTTTTTTCAGGTCGAAAACACATTTCAGTTAGCACATCTACAATAAATAACTGAAGATTCAGAAAGCATTTGTCGTGCAGCTGCAGAATATCGGCGAAACACGCGTGTATGGACTTTTGGCTAGTACATGTGCTGTTGGTATGGAATCACCTTGTCCTAAAGGATTTGTCTTCAAAAACACGTCTCATTGTGACCCCTTATCGAAGAAATGAAGTGGACTGCAAAAACCCGGGTAGCGGGAAGGGCATTCAGCGTGTGCTGCAGTAAGTCCTCTCGTTGTTACGATGTAGCCCATTCCACAAGCCGGGCAGCGTAGGCGCACTTTGCAAATTATGTGAATAAATTGAAGAGCGAGCTGTGTGCTTGCCGTAAGAAGGCTGAATCATCGTTGTTGTGCGGGCTTTCGTAAAGCCAAGTTCTTCAGTTAAGATGATATAAATGCCACGGTTTTCGTGTAAGACACAGATGGACAGAGGCATACATTTCAGAGAGACTTGTGAATCTTATGTACAGTAGGTAGACTAACTCAGGAAATGTCAACCGAAATTCCGAAATGCGTTTTCTTTTAGAAAAGGCTAATTAAGTAAGGTTGTAAAACTAGTCAGTTTGCAGCATAATTGTATAATATTTAAGTTACCTCAGGATGCCGGCTTTCGATTTAACTTCCTTCCGGCTGCATGCAAAAACTGCACTGTGTAAAAAACGACTATTTATGCAGCAGGAATTTTTTCTTACTGATTTTCGATGCCTCTGAATGCTCAATTATATTTCATTGAAAAAATGCATAAACTATTCATTCTTTTGTTCATTTGGTAGATATTTACGACTGCTTCTAATTTTATACTCGAAAGAGGGACATAATATTGTTTAAAAAAGTTTCTAATTGTGGAACTTTTAAATACCGTGAAATGGCCGTTCATAAATCGTCATGTCACTGCTTTTACCAATGCGGTGTGTAAAACTAAAAATGTGGGTCAAATCCACTGCTACATTTTATGAAGACTATGTGGTCCCTTTATTATCGGGGAGAAATATGTGGTTTTCCGTACGCGGAAAATATACGGATTGTAGTTTCGAAACCCTGCATCCAAGTCTATCGGTAGAGCTGTTTCAAAATTATTCGGGAATTGGAAAAGTTTTTGAAAACTGAATTATACCTTTCCTTCGAGTATAAGATTGGAAGAAGACGTAATTATCTACCGAATGAGCTAAAGAATGAATATCTTTATGCATGTTTTCCATGAGAAAATTTTGTGCTATATAAGTAGTCATTTTTCACGGAGTGTAGTTTTTGTATGCAGCTGGGAGGAAGTCCATTCGAAAGCCGGCTGGGATTATTTTGCCGGCCGACTAGTTTTACAACCCTACTTAATTAATTTTTTCGAAACGAAAACGCATTTCGGAATTTCTGTTGACATTTTACGAGTAAGTTCCCTACTGTACATACAGACTGTCAAATATTTTCCCACGGTTTATCCTACAGTCGCCTGGCTCGCGCAAATTCAAAAGCAAGCTTTGAAGTTCATTCATAATATTGCGTCTTTTTTCTATAATGATGTAAACGGCACAGTTCTGAAGAACTTCACGGCATAGTTTAAGTCGAATTCCCCTATAATTTTTTCATTATTATCGGCTCGAAAATTATACATGCAACACATCTCATAAGTTGTCAATTCCAAATACCATAATATGCGTCTTATTTTTGTCCCTAAATTGTGCCTTCAATTTTGTTTTCCTACACCCCATACCGAAGTGCCACTCTTCCTTCCTCTCTTTAATCAACTCAACGTGTAAATCAAATGCATCCCTGTTAATCATAAGAACTTACATATGATCAAAGGTTTCGTAAAATAATATTCTTGTCATTGGGAGATGACCGGCGGCAGCTTGAGTCGAGGAAGCGAGTTATTAATAGAAGCATTTTTCCAATTTTTTTGAGCCGAAACTTGTCACTTGACATCCAGTTGTTTAAGCCACTTGGAAAGCATAAGACCTTGAAGAAGTGGGCACGATCGCAGGGACAAGGATTTTATTCGCCTGGCTTTTCGGATTCCTGCTCGAACCCACCATCAGAGACAATAGCCGATACGGGTGGTTCATGCCAAAGGGACTGCCGTATTTGTAGGAAGCCGTCACCATGCCACCGCATACCTATATTCACAGCTCCCCCCTCCGTCCGGGATCGTTGCATTTGGTGTGATGACTGTTTGATGGCCGACATTCGCGTAGTTAATCGTTGCGATTTCATCACGACTGTTGGATGTTGGCGCGATGATTGCTTGACAGTGTGAATCAGCGTCGGAATCAATGTTCGCCTGTGCGCTCCCTGCGGGACTAATTACTCCGCCTAGACGAATACTCAGCATCGTAAGAAGATAATCAAATTTTTGTCCCAGTACTGTGATGGACGTCATCTTCTAATGCGTATGCGGCCAGTTCAGTTTGTGACCCTTATCCCTAAAATGACGACAGTTTTACGTCGGAGACGACACATTTCGAAAATAAATTGCTGTCTAAAGCGAAGAACAGCCAGTTAAGGAATCCTGTGATTTATGCAGTACCAGGGTACATGTCTACTGGGATATTCACTAATATCTATTTGTTTTCGTAGAGCGCTCAGTTTTGCAATAATTCTTCGAGACAAACAGCATAGTTATGGCTAACTGAATATTCGAATTAACAGCTCGTAGGGCGGAGTCTCCCCATTTAAACGTACAAAGCCCCATCGGGCTGTTCTTGACCCGGTGGCAGTTATTTTTGGCGTTTGCCTGGGTAATGGTGGGATTGTGGGACCCCAGGAAGGTAGCAATTCCGAAAATATACCCTAAAATTCAGTGCGACTGCAAACATCACTTTTTACTTGCCGTTACCATTGGTTAAAGTTTCCTTGTTGTACTGACTAAATATAAACTTACAAGCGGTGGTTTACTCAAAGCCGGTGTTTCTTTGAAAATTGCCTTTTCGCCTATTCTTTAAGTTGTCGTGCTCACTTTCCTTGCCAAATTACAGCGTACGATAAGTCTTCGGCAGAACTTTATCTAGTTTCTATGTCTTCTTGCATTCCGCCTGCTCTCTATTGCCCCCCATTCAACGTATGACACGGTTCAGAGGCTGGTTCAAGTTAGTTGGGGTCCTTAACCCTACCGATGCCTCTTCCTGTGTGTTTATATAATACAGGGCAGTTTTTGGTAGCAAAAGTCGCTTTCACTATCGAGTAGCTTATTAAGCATAACAGTTTTTGTCAAAACAGACCGAAAAGCTCAGAGAATACTACTGAATTGGTAACGCCCGTCTCAGCAAACGGGCACCTATCAGTGGAACCAATGACACTACCTAAACGAGCTTTAGAGCTATAAGTAGTTTACGGGACACAAGCAAACCAGCGCCTTCGTCCGAGAACAACGGATATAGTCAATTTTATAACACCAGGTGACTCGTTTAGAATATGCGTTCGGATCCTTTCGGCCGCATTTTCGCTCTGCAGACGACTGTCCAACCACCGTGACCGACCATGTCCACCGCCTGCTCCACACATTGATGGGAGTGGGCACGACGAATTGAGCGCGATTTCTTTTATAAGAATAAATGACTTGCGCAGCATCAACCGCACCCCCTCTCTTCCGCCCCCACCTGAGCCCGGTGTCAGGTGGAATTGCCATAAATGCCACTTTAAAAACGACCCGTTGGAGCCTGACTCTCAACCCACCAGTCCGCCACTTCACACAAAAACACCCAACTGGCCAGATATGAGGAAATACACTGATTGACCCATTGACACTGTCTACTGGTTGGATGTCCCTGGCTCTAAAGGTCATGATATGTTGGACAAGACTCCAAGACCCGTTTCCGATAACGGCCAGCATTTCCCGAACAACCTAGTAAATTCACCAGCGTGAAATCACGCTTGGTTCCCCTGTCGCCATTCCGAATGGTCACGGTTAGGAGGAGGGTTTATTTCGGGAACTCGTGGACCCAGCTACTGTAGTCATGTGTAAAAACGTCCGATCGCGACAGGCGCCGAAGACAGCAACCAGATGGTTCGAAGGTACAAGTGAGCAAACTCTGATTGACCTCACGAAGAGAGGTTGTATTTTCACAAATGATCAGGAGAACCGCGAACAGCATATACACAAACGCAGAGGAATACCAAATACACTGAGGTGAATGAGCAGTAATGAATAAGCTAAAATCAGTTTTATCTGACGCGAATGCAAATCAGGACAATTCCACAGGAGGTTGAGTGTTCCCTGTCCGAAATTGGGGCCGGAGTGGGTGCAATCAGAGCGGACAGACGCCCAGGACGATATTCGGAGTACCGACAGGGAACGCCACCGGAGTTCCCACTGAATCCTCCACCGAGAGATAGACATTTCGCAGACAGCCCGTGAAGGGTGGCACTGGATTGTTCCAATTCAGATGAGCCAGTTTCTCCGGTGTCATTACTGTGGAGGAGGAGAAGACAGGCGGCAGTCATAAAATGACAGTCAAAGAAGTATTCTGTGATTACTAGCACAAAAGACTGGTGTGGTTACCGTTGTCGTAGGCATAGTAGATAGCCTCCAGGCTGGCGAAGGGGGTTTCTAGCACGTTGAAGTCATATTCGCCCTGTCTCTTGACGGTCATCACGGCACCCATGTCGTCCGAGGTGACATCAACTTCAGAGAAGTGCCAAGCGGTGGGTTCGTATTCGCTGACGGGGAAGCTGACTGACGCAGTGACGCGGCCTGTCTCATCGCTAGCTACAAGCTGCAAGGAAGAGGGGAAGCAGGGAGTATACGTGTGATTCACATTTTTGAATCACGTCGGGGTCACCAGTGTAAGCAATAAACCAGTCTATCGCGAGTAGAATTGGGATAAAACAAAACAGTCGCAGAAATGCAGAGTGATGATAAATTACTACTGCTGGCCCTGTCTCAATGTCTCCGGACGATTTTGATTTTAACCTCAGCGCATCAATAGGTTGCATTTTTAAATCACGTCGGGGTCACCAATATAAGCAATAAACCGGCCTGTCGCGAGTAGAACTGGAAAAAATCTGCTACAATCTGCAACTAAGAAGGTGAGCAGGGAGTATATGTGTGATTCGCAAGGAAAACTGAGAACGCGGCTATTGCCGACCCTGTCTTAATGCACCAAAAGGTTGCATTTTTAATTCACGTCGGGGTCACCAATATAAGCAATAAACCGGTCTATTGCAATTAGAATCGGGGTGAAAAAAGCAGTCGCAGGAATTAAGAGTGATGATAAATTACTCTTGACCGTTCTGACAAAGTTTTTTACAGGTCGTATTTTTGGCGCACTGAAACAAGGT
Source organism: Spirometra erinaceieuropaei (assembly GCA_902702965.1). Classification (NCBI taxonomy): domain Eukaryota; kingdom Metazoa; phylum Platyhelminthes; class Cestoda; order Diphyllobothriidea; family Diphyllobothriidae; genus Spirometra; species Spirometra erinaceieuropaei. Next base: position 557,689 of record CACRXP010000249.1, on the reverse strand, counting down.
GCCTCTTCAAATCAAAACCTTCAAGAGCTGTGTTTAGTGGCTGTAACTATCCGGATTATTGGACTTAAGAAAGTCTAAAGACGTGTTCTACAGGTCTCGGTATAGATCCTACTTACACAATCTGCCAATCTCAAGCCTATCGGCTGCTCGAACCAAGGCAGTTTGATTGGAACGTCTGCAGTGAGTAGTATTGTGCCTTACAAACGAGCACCAGTCCCAAACATCAGCGAGAGCGGCTGAATGAGCTAGGTCACGTTACTAACTTCTGGCAAACAGAGGACATACGGGATGTCTCTCTAGAATCTATGAATGTCATTTTAACGATGTTTAGAGCAACGTCAGCACTCAGGAGGGATCTTGTAGTGATCCTTCCCCGTGGCCTGCTGCGACATTGTGTCTCCTTCTGGCGCATGTCTGTACGTACGCATCGGCAGCAATCGTTTTTCCCAACATTCAGAGGCTCCGTATGAGGTCCTATCCACGTCCGACCAATGACTGCAACCGGGATGCTATCTATGCTCTTCGGCCAACCACAGCTACGTGAAGTGTCCAATCGACTCATAGGCTGACGCTGACATGTCCGCACTCGGGACGCTCGGATGCCTGGCCCTGCGACGCACGAAATGTGACTCTCCTCCGACTGTCAATCGTGTTGTGGCTGCGTTCCGCAAACACGTGGTTCTTTGGCGGTTGTGTCTTCAGGGTCAAAAAGGCGCCAAATCAAGTCCTGACTGGCAGGAAAAGAGGGAATACGGTGGCCACTGGCGAGGCGACGACCTGTGAGTTGCACTGCCTTAGAGGTGTTGTCTTCAAGCGGGAGATGTACGGCTGCGAGCTGAGGTCAGTTGACTATCTGAAGCTCAGTGTACCTGAGATAAGGTGAAGTTATGGCAGTCTGTTTCCGCCACCGCCAGCGCGGCCAGTCAGTCGATCGTCCGAGCCGTTCGTAACTTAGCATTGGCGTAGCAAGAGCCGGAGACCAATAATCGTTGGGTACTTCGTTGATTGGTTGGAAGCGGACAAATCCCAGGCGCGTGCACACGCTTCGCCACGGGACCATAAAGTTCGACGGCTGTCATTTGCCTGGTGAGACGACTTGTTTTCAACGGCCTGCTCGACTGCCTGTACGCTTCTCCGCCTCAGTAAGGCCTGTTCAATCAATTCTGCCTCCCTGCCTGTGGATCTGGTAATCATCGCGTTGTCGACCATCACAATTTGGAAAAGGCGGCTTTGCAGAAGGCGCCTTCGCGTTGAACTTGCCTGGCTTCGGGCATTGGTGGCACGCCCGTGGAACCGTACACTACTAAATTCCACATAACCTGTATCCTGCGCGTCGAAGTTTATCAGAAAGGGCTCCAGGCGGCCCTACTTCCCAAAACATCCGTTTGGCACGCTGTGTAGGCATTTTCCCTGAAAATGAGCGTGTGCTCATTTTGCACCATGATCTGCGAGTGCTTATCAGAAGAACCCGAGGGAGATGCTGGGCAGATCAATGCTCAACAGGAGGTCACGAATTCAAACCAGTTTTCCGATTGGTGGTCCACAAAATCTTCTGATGTTATCTGACCTGTTGGCTGTTTTGATGGATATCCACTCGGATAGATGGGATGCCCTTGAAACGCCTGATCTGTGACAAACAGCGTCGCCCGAACATAAGTTTCCGATCAGCGAGCGCGTGTTTACACCAAGCAGTAGTTCGCGATTCGCTCGGTCGGGCTCCATGAAGATTAGATGAAAAGCGAAACTTGTTTACTCCGAAATAGTTGCTCAGCGGTGTGCCTGAGTTAAGAGCTAAACCCGAAAGGGCTGTTGTCTCGGCCTCTCCGCGACTTCTTCGAAATAATTATACGGTAGCTGTGCTAACTCATGAAATGTCAACCGAAATTCCGGAATTCGTTTTCGTTTCGGAAAGAATAATTAAGCAGGGTTATTAAACTAATTATCATGCAGCATAATTCCCTAATCATTCGCTTACCTTAGGATGTCGGCTTTCGGATGAATCTCTTTCCGGCTGCATGCAAAAACCACACTTGGCAAAAAATGACTACCTACGTATCATGCATTTTCCTCATTAATTTTCGATGCCCTTAGAAATTCGACTATATTTCATGGAAAGCATGCATAAAAATATTCATTATTTTGCTCATTCGGTAGAAACGTACGCCTTATTCCAATTTTATACTCGGAGGAAGGGTATAATTCGGTTTCAAAAAGGTTTCCAATTGAGAAATTTTTTAATACCGTGAAATGGCCGTTCATAAAATGTCATGTGACTTGTTAAGTTAACAATATGGCTCAAATCCACTGCTAAATTTTATGAACCCCATATGGTCTCCTCTTAATACCGTAGAGAAATGCCTGGTTTGCTGTACGCGGAAAATGTATAGCTTGTAGTTTGAAAATTCTGAATGCAAGTGTAACGGCGGGTCGTGTTCAAAACTATTCGGGAATTGGAAAAGTTTATGAAAATCAAAGTATACCCGTCCTTCGAGTATAAGATTGGAAGCAGACGTAATTTTCTACTGAATGAGCAAGAGAGTAAATATTTTTATGCATACTCTCCATGAAATATAATTTGATTATCAGGGTGTCGGCTTTCGAAAGAACTTATTTTCGGCTGCATGCAAGATCTATACTCTGCAAAAAATGACTACTTAAGTAGCATGCAATTTTATCATTGATTTTCGATGCCCTTGAAAATTCAATTATATTTCATGGAAAACAGGCATGAAATTATTCATTCTTTTACTTATTCGGTAGAAAATCACGTCTTCTTCCAATTTCATACTCAAAAGAAGAGTATAATTTGGTTTTAAAAAACTTTCTTAATTTTCGAATAATTTTGAACCCGACCTGCTGTTACACTTGCATTCAGGGTTTCAAAACTACAAGCTGTATATTTTCCGTGTACGGAAAACCATGCATTTCTCTACGGTGTTAAGAGGAGACCATATGAGGTTCATAAAATTAAGCAGTGGATTTGAGCAATATTGTTAACCTTACAAGCCACATTTGTAAATGCAGATACTTGACGTTTCATGAACGGCCATGTAAAGGTATTAAAAAATCTCACAATAAGAACTATTTTAAAACCGAATTATACTCTTCTTTTGAGTATGAAATTGGAAGAAGACGTGATTTTCTACCGAATAAGTAAAAGAATGAATAATTTCATGCCTGTTTTCCATGAAATATAATTGAATTTTCAAGGGCATCGAAAATCAATGAGAAAATTGCATACTACATAAGTAGTCATTTTTTGCAGAGTATAGGTGTCGCATGCAGCCGAAAATAAGTTCTTTCGAAAGCCGACACCCTGAGGTAACTGGATCATTATAGATTTATGCTGCATCATGATTAGTTTTGCAACACTACTTAATTTATCTTTTGGAAACGAGAACGCATTTCGAAATTTTGGTTGACATTTCATGAGTTAGCACATCTACTGTAGTTCTACAACTCTAATTAAGTAATCTTTCCGAAACGAAAACGCATTTCCGAATTTCGGTTGGCATTTCATGTGGTGGCCCACCTACTGTACATGGAACTTAGCGATTTACCGATGCTGTGCTCGCACAATAGCCCCTCCCCCAGTGTCTGTGCTATCACGTGGGCTGCTTACGGAGGCAATTTACCAAAGTGTCACGAAGACGGCAACTACTGTAAAGAAAGACGAAAAAAGACGTCCGGACACCAAATATGCGACTTTCTCCCATTTATGTTATCCTGGGAGGTAACTTACGGAAGCCGATAGATGATCAGCAATTTACCAAGGCGTCATGAAGACAGGAAGCTACCGTAGCGGCAAAAGACGTCAGGACACCAAATATACAACTTTCTCTCATCAACGCGAACTCAAAGACCTTAGTCGGGGCTGGCCGGTCTTGGTGAGGGTAGAGGGGAGGGGGGAGAGAGATGTTGCTTTAAAAAGCGGCAGTCTTACCTTTCGCCGTTTCAGGTGGATCCAGAGACGAGCTTCGCTCTCATCGGCGGGCGATCGGAAGACCAGCACAAACAAGCTCACTTCGCTGACCTCTCCAGGATTGTAGAGCACTTCAAAAGATAGTCTCCAACGAAGTTTAGCATTGTTGATAGGTTGGACTAGAAAGGGACGTGAAATATACTGCAATGCAGGCTTCGATAGCACTGGCAGAGAATAGTGTATTCGTATTTGTCCCTGTTCTGTTGGCTAATACGCAAGTACTCGGATCTGCAAGGTTGCTAGCAAGATCTGACGTAGATCGGCATAGGGTTGGACTTACGAACTTCCGACACTAGAACACCTTGCTCTACACCAGTTATTTATCACGCGTACGAAGTTTTTATCTATCGGTGGAAGATGAACTCCGGAGACCGCATGAACTGAGGACTACCCCAATGACATGTAGGTGGCGGTTACTGGAATAACCCCTAGTAAAGGCTAAATTCGAAAATCAGAATCCTTTAGGTCTGAAGAATAGGCAGTCGTTGACGATTTGGTGGTTAAACCTTTAGCTTTGGTTGGTCACGCATATGTCAGATTGATTGCTCTCAGAAACTGGCGACAGTCATAGGTCTGCTATGCAGTAAATCTTAACCTGCCACAGTCCGGCATAATTCCGAATTTTCAAACTGGTATGCTGCATCAGCTAATGGGATGCCTTCTGACCAGATAGCTACTGCTAAACTGAACATCTCAACAACTGGCTGGCTGTGGTTCGCGTGCTCGAGTTTGGCCTGGCGGGAGTCGATTGCATAGACATGGGCAGTCTCCTTTGCGAAAACGACAACTACCGCTGAACTTACTAACGACGTGCCCTATAATAAGGTTGAAGTCGCTGACAACTGCATAAGTATTCGAAAAAAATCACTCGCGTAATGACGAAGTGACTCTTCTGACGAGGGGCGTTTCCAAGGCTACATTGGCCAGGCTACCGACAAACAAGTGAACATGCACTCTCTCCCGTCGCCCTGTTTCAAGCGAAGACGGTCAGTGCTCTCAAACAACGCATTTATAATTTTCCAGCATGGCGAGAACAGTGCGCATCAGGTGAAGACTCGGGTTACAGGCGCGTCACCAAATAGTTATCCAAGCAAGATCACAATAAGTACATATATGCATGCTACCCACTTTGTTTTAGTAATATATATATGTAGTATATCGTCTGGACGACATGGTGAACGAGCAGCCCACCAGTCCGCGACTTAAAACTTCGCCCTTCTAGCTCATGATTGCAAATCCTCCACGACTATATCGAGGACACCAACCGGGACTGCTAAGTGCATTGGATTTATTCGATTTATAAAAATTCTGGGAAGTCCGGAGGATTAATGGAATCAGGGCTTACAGTTCATCGGGATCAGTCTGCGATGTCCTGAGTTTAGGAAACTGGCCATCTGAGGCATCACGTGAGCAGCGTTGGAGTCCAGAACAAAGCACTGAGGACACTTGGGTCGCTTGGACAATGCAACGTCGAAGTTGTGTCCGGCCAAGTTGAATTCATCCACGCAGCCAAACAGGCCCACGAGGGGCACCTTATGGGAGACGCAAAAATGTGTTTCACAGTTCCCAGATTCCACAGGAGAAGCGATGAAACACAACGCATCCTGGCTGTAGGCCAGGAGAAACTACTTTCAAACTCACCTCAGTTGCACCCGCCGTCAGTTTTATTGTCTTGCGATTTGGAAGACCGCCAATGAACGCGACAACCGGAAGTCCCCATTTGTGGTCCCCATCAATCCAAACCTCATGGTAGTCAAGTAACATCTGAACGAAGGAGGATAAGCGATGGGAAATGCGGCATTATTTATTAGAAAACTATAAATATGCCCCAAAGTTAAACGTTATATTAACATAAATCTTTTTTACAATTAAGCTGACATTTAAATGGAGTGTCGAGCCGTAGAGTAGTCCCCAGGAGACGGTATCGCCAGTTGCGAAGAAAAAAACACCTACAGCAGAGTGGCCGTCGTATTTCGTCTTGCAGTCCATCCAGGATGACGACTACAACTCCCATGTAACTTTGCGGAGGGCGGCCTCCGTAGTTAAGGCGGGCGTGCCTGCAGTTACTTGCTCGATGACACGCTTACCTTAAAAGGAACTTCTGTTGCGTCAACGCCTGTATGACAGCAGATTGGCGAAACCCGAAACAAGTGATCTGGGCTGAGTGGAGGTTATGACTGATCACTCCCGTCAGTGAATATTCTCACGTCCTTTCTATTCATAAAAACCAGGCATGTAACGCTTCAACCCCTTCGTTTCCGACGCCTACACCGGTTCCAGAGCGACCTTCAAGGACAGCCAATCACAGACATCCACAAGTTCGCATATCATCCAATCAACTGGCCAAGTTAACACTGATCGATTCTCATACGACGATTCCTCATTCCCACTCGCATCCGTACGGAATACACAACCTCTACTGGCCTCATTCCGTCTCTTCTCCAAAACGAGCTTCGGCGGTGATTACTGTGGAACTGTGGATGCTATAGACGAATTGGTGGAGTCGCATTGCCGAGAAATCTTTACTGTGGGACAGGGGCTCGTGCGAGGTAAATCCTTCCAACCGTGACAGCAGCGCAAGTATCCCGCTACGTGGAGTGCAGGGGTATGTACGACCCAGAAGCGGACTTCAAATGCTGCGTGAATGGGTAAGATGAGGTTACGCAGCCGCTCCTGATGGACGCAATACTGTTTGGGGTTAGGGGTTAGGGCTTACGGTTAGGGTCTGGGGTTAGGGTAACTATTTCTCAACCACTTAAAGTACAACAACGGATCCTCAATGGCTTTTCTTTTGCATACAATTACTTGACCTCGTCGCCTGTTCTTCCCCCGGACCCACCTGTAAAAAGCCCTATCACTACCGGTCCCCTATTACAGGCGGTTGGGGTTTGTTTATCTTAGGCGCGGCTACAGAACCATATCTGACCCTTGAGTATATTTTGGACAATACAAAGCTCAGTCGGTAAACATTGTAGGGGGATCAGTAAACGTCCATGGAAGTCTTCTGTTTACGAAATATTATTACCAGATAAATGCAAGGATGACAACAGTTGGACGGTTCGTTGCCGACTATGTCCATCGTGTGCTTCAGAAGAGGGTGAGAGCAGGGACGGTGACTGGCATGGGAAGTAGTTTGTAGTGATATCGGACTTGCTCTGCATTTACTGCACTCTCGCCTTCCCCATCACCTGGACCTGCGGTTATGACCAGGTCGAAAACACCAGAAGCGGGGGCGTGCAGATGGCTGGCGCAACAGAGACCCGTACCTAGGTGTGCCACCCTATCCCCGGTACGGATCCCACCGAGTGGGAAAGCTATAGAGACCAAATAATGAAGGAGCCATTGGAGCCTGTCTATCTATCTTCCAGTGCGAGCTCCAAGTTATCCCTCCAATCGGAGGCCTTCAAGCTCATGGCTTTTAACATACCGTGAAAGATTCAAGTTTGTAAGGTGGCCTACAGTGCGGAATATGCGCTGTGACCGTCGAATTTAATGTCTCCTCCCATTCTTAGCCGGTCAGTTGACTGGTGTAGGGAATTGGCGCGGTGGCTGGCATATCTAGTGATCTTACCTGCGCGCGCCACACTCACGACCTGGCCCATCAAACACAAGCACCTGGATTTCACACAACGGGGGTTGAGCTGCGTACCTCCCACATGCGTGACAGTGCCGTAGGTCACATTAAGAAGGCGCCGCTTCAGCCTGGCTCTCAGCTCACCAGTCCGCCTGAGTGCGTGGTCTGAACTGAATCATCAGTTGGTAACCTTGTAGTGGCCCTACGCCGAGCGCCAGTCAAAACGCTGGGCCTCTCGCGAGTGTCTGCACGTACGCACCAGGGCTATCTAGCATTCGCCCACTCGGTATTCCAACTGACCAATCAGATTCAAGGTCGAGTCGGACCTACCCAGGCTTAAGACGCTTTTACGCCTTTCCTGACGGACACTTGGGACGTCGTTCTCCTGGCGTCAGAAGTGTTCTCGTCTGGCTGCAAGCCTTCCTTAGTTAGTCTGCACAGACTAAATCACCTTCCTAACTGGCGTCTTGCTCCCCTCTTTCCATTCGGGACCGAGCCTGAAGCTCGTGGTAGCCAGGGTCTCACATTAGGCCTAGGTTGGTGCGACAATCCTCAGGGCCAAGATATTCTCATTCGTTCTATCCATTCCTGTGCACCAGCCAACTGCCCGAGCCGGTCAATAAACTAGTGCTGAAATTGGGAGAGGCGGCCTGTCTGCGCGTACCACACACGCGACCTGGCTTTCATGCGCATATCTTAGGATTCCGCACAGGAAGTGGACTGCCCAGATTTCACATGTAGCAGAGGAACATTTGGAGAAGGAGTCGAATCTCGCACTTATTACTTACATGGGAGGTGCCTGCAATGTGTGGTATTTGGTGTTCGTGGTGGGTGCATTTGTTGGTAAACGAATGTGCGGTGATGTGGTCTAGACAGTTGGTATTTACCGCAGATTTCTGTGAAGACGCATGTGACTGAGTATGGAAATGCGATCGCTAAATGGGCGAGGGCAATGCGGGCAGTTAAAGCGATAAGGGCGAGTGTATGTTTGTCCTCTGGGCACTGGTTCACCAGTCCCCATGTGGCGGATTCGCAAGTGACCCACCAGGCCCATGCGTGAAATGAATGTGCGGCGGCAGCGTGAGCAGGGTAGATCAGGAGTTGCTGAGTCGGTTGGGAAGGTTATGCTGTCAGTAGTGACCACGTTTGTGGATGGGGAATTGGCTGGTTAGAGGATGGGAGAGTTCTTGGTTGTGTAGGGTATGCCTGGCGCGAAAAAGGGTGGTCGAGCGCCGGAACATTTTGTTTATTGTTCTGAGCTCTCGAATTCGTGCAGGAGTCCATCGTCAGAGATAATAGCACCAATCTGGTGTGTCGATGTCGCGCGGAATTCTGCTGCCGTGAATACCACGTGACCGAATAGACCCATACGGGGCTCCTGGCAGTGGTGTGTCCGGCTCAGCGCGAAAGGTTCGCAGGCGACCGGCCAGGCCGTTGCGTAAGGCGAATGTGCGCAATTATGGTACTTGCTAATACGGCATTGTGGAAGCCCACCTCGCTATAATTAACTTCCTCAGAAACTTATATATATATCAGTAAAAATGAAAAGTGTCTGGTCAGTGAACACCCCTACAACGTGAATAATACTTCTGTCACAACCAACAGGCCAACAGATAACACCTGTGGAGCATTGACATCCTTCTCGTGTTTGCTTTTTCCGCTCCATCATTTACCATTGCATTTAAGATGATTTACTGCGATACAGCTGCACCTAGGTCCTTTATTTGGTATCCCGCACTCGAGTCCACAGCACCGCGCAATTGAGCAGCCGGGATTGACCTCCGTCGGTTGAGATCGGGGATATGCGAAGCCAAATAAGAGTGATATTGCGGAACGGAGATGAATAAATCATACCCTTGTCCTGGTGGCCGTGACCATGCCGTCGGCGCCCACACTACCGCTCTCGGGGATGATCTCCAGGTAAGCGCAAATAAACTAAAACGAATCATTCCAGTCACTTACTTCTTCATGGGTTGTTCGTCTCCCATCCTTATTATCAACTGTTCTCCCACTTCTGCTACTTATTATACCCCCTAGTTGACTTCTATGGACTATAGATACTTATGCTACTACTTCCG
>CACRXP010000249.1:503560-541503 GCA_902702965.1 Spirometra erinaceieuropaei | reverse complement strand
ATCTTCTGCTGATTGAAGATGGGGTCGTTTGACATATCATCTGGCGACACAGCGTTGAGAAGACCTGTCTCCGGGGCTCCTAATGCAAGTGGCTCGACCGATCCGACCGTAGTCAAGCAGGCACAGTTAATGTACAGAATAGCCTTCATGATCTGGGCTGGTTGGACTCCTTGTCTCAATGAATGCTACCTAGCAGGCGTCTGCCAAACTCGTGGTCAGAAAGTGCGTATGTAACTCTGTTGCTGTTGTAACTTCTCGTTCTTAGCCTTTTGCTTACTGTTTCCTGTATTCTGCTGTCGTCGGCGAACAAAGACATCTGGGAGGAAAGTCTGTCCTTAATTTACTTTTCGCTGTATTTAATCTTGTTTCGTGCAACAACGAAAAGAGTGTCGTTAGCATAACCCGTCCAATAAGATTTTTACGCATAGTATATCCGTCTTGTGAGATTTTGGGAAACTGCTACAGATTTAAGTCAACAGATTGATGAACTTGTAGTAGAAATATCATTGGTTTGTCCATGTGCTATCCCATTAAATATGAAGGTGGATTTGAGGCAGTACCCAGGAAGCTCTGTAAGATCCTGAGATGTGAGCTGGCCGTCGTTCTTATCGTAGTATTTCAAAGCTAGCACTGAGCGTTTCGACTGTGAGGGTCTAGGAGTACGGACAATAAGCGGCATCAAATGATGCCGCAGATCTTATGAGTGACTCAATACGTCCTCGCATCACCAACTTAAGGCGGATGGCATGAGCACTCACCGCATAATTCACCAGATAAGCCGACAAATGCCACAAGTCTGACGCTCCTCTTATTCTCTTTGATCACAGGTTTTGTCCTTTGTGACTATATATAAAACTTCGTCTTGACTACCTAATGTTGTCCTTTTTCATAAACAGTCTGATATTGTTTCAGGCATCGCGTGACGGCCATTTTGACTGTTAGAATTGTTCCACCTGTGTTCGTTCCGCTCACCCGTGCGTCCTCGTAGTATTTGCATACTACTGACTGCCTGTTCTCAGGCTCTAAATGAAGCTCGGTTAGTATGCAGTCGCAGATGAATTTTAGCTCAGATGATCATGCGGACTTTCAATTAGATCCTAAAAAGCTTAACTCCAAACTCACACAATAATATCCGGAAACAATAATTTCCCTCAAGTTCTGGTTTCCCATCTAGTCACCCATCTGGGAGGATTGTAATATAAGACACTCTCAAAGACGTCAGTAATATTTTTTCCTTTTGTCAAGTGGCTGCTGCTGGCAGATTTGGCCGCAACATTTCTCGGTAGAAGACCCGAAATCGCATACATTTAATCAACCTCGTTAATAATTGAGAGAAATGGCGACACCTAGCAGTTCTCGTCTTTTAGATGGTTGTGCATGTTTTATTAATTCAAATTCTGAGGGGGAGGGGGGGCGCAGAGGAATCTTTACTGTAATAATTATGTAAGAATAGAAGCTGGAGTTCGACCATGAGGAGTATATTGACTTTAAAAAGATGACTGGTTTATGTGTATTCAAACGTCTCTCACTTTGCCTCTATCAAAGTAGATTAATATGCACTGAGATTGACTTGCCATACAGTCGCTTCAGGTTCTGGCTAAAAACTCACTTGTGCTTTTCGTTAATTTTGTGTGGCTGAATGATGCAGCTGCGAGGCGTTGGGGTCAGCAGTACGTCCTCCAACGTTCCAAGTGTATTTATCCAGTTTCTCGATGCCTAGTGCCTTAATTCTGTCGAGATTTCACGTGTGAACTCGGAGCAAAGGCCTCGAAATAATCCTATCCAACCCGTCCCGAAGTTCTCATGAACATAGAGGCTTCATTTTATCAGCTTTGGCGCAATACCAACGCAGTAGTTAATATACACTAGTCTACAGTCATTATAAGAGGTTAGTAACTAAACCATAACATGTACTTATATTCTTTCGAGTGCTTCTTGGCAGTTTGTGAGTATTATTCTACTGGTTCGCCGAAGTCAGTGCAATGAGGCTCAATGGTTCAAAAGAGCTTCCCAGAATGGGCCTGAAAAGGCTTGTATGGAGGAATTTGCACTAATTCCACTAGTAATATCAATTAGAGCAGAAAATATTGATATAAATTATTGTTTTGGTTGCCCTAGTAGATTACAACTCATTGGGCTAACTGTTTGCTCTAGGTGCTTTGCTGTGAATATTTTCAAAAAACTGAGGTTCTTCCCTGCCGTTTCGTAAATACACATCCGGGCTTTAATGTGTATATGTTCCACAATGATGCCTTTCCAACATAGACACTTATGCGACTCTTCTCGGATTATGCTGTTATCGTTGTGCTGTAATCTGGCGGACTCGCTTGCATGGGCTCACAGCACCTGATGAGGAAGCCGGTGCGGCCGCGTCTGTGAGGTACTCTTGAATCTTCTCTGCAACTGAGATGACGAGTTGGGGTGCACTTTCTGGAACTCGGAACAGGCAACATTAATCTTCTAGCAAAATAAGCCCCAACGTTGGTCTACGCGATTATCAGGTATTTATGTGGCTTCTTTAGCGAACCTGGCCCTTGTTTTGTTTCTTCTCACTCTCCTCCGTCATGCTTCGTTTTTATTTCTTCCCCATAATTTGTCTCCTTTTCTTCCCGCTGCACTTGCGTGAAACGGGATCATTGGGTCCCACTTTTGTCTCCATTTCCTCTGTTCTTCCCAAATCCACATTTATAAATGGCCCACCCATTCATTTGGCATTTTTTCTGCATTAACAGACCACTTCCGCCTGAATGAGTAGGCGTGTGGTGCTTATAAATGGATGCTGGTCGTTTGCTTCTTCAAATGCCGCATCATACAATACGTGATAGCGGCGATAATTACAACATGAATCCACTCTGGGAGCGACAACCTTGAATGTCAGATTTGCATGCCAACTTGTATTTCGTCGGACGACTATTTGGGCTGGTTTGCAGTCAATGGAGGGAAGAACATCAAATGTGTCTGTTTGCCGTCGAAGCCGCGATATTCTTCGTTCATGGATGCAGTGACTGCCAGCAAAATTTAAATAAGAAGGGAGATAAAGTGGAGAAGAAGCTGGAAGTTCTCCCTATGTCTGTGATTTAGAGACGCGGAGGCAACCGCGACAGCACCCAGAAAGGGCACAGGGAAGGCACCAAATCGCACCTCTGGTCTGTGAACGTGTATTTTTACATGCCCATCATATGCCGACAGTCTGTTCACCAAAACCCAACGGAGACTACGGCCGATTGGGGGGGGGGGGGTTGGCGCGGGATTTGGATTTTAGCGAGGGGATCCTACAGACGATCGAGCATTTTCTGTGCTCCTATACCCATCATGTTTTAGTTACCAGGCATAATCCACGTGACTGGGGATGAACTTAAGTGAGAGAGAGAGAGAGAGACAGACAGAGAGCTAAAGAAGCATTAAGCAGTCGGAAACACGTGCCGCACAGATGCTGGCCACTTGGTCCCTAACACGATCCTCACATCAGTGGAAGTTGCTATGAGGGTCACATTAAGGTGTTATTACACCATGCTACTGGTTAGCAGCTTTCAAGCCACGACTTTAGACGGGGGCGGAGTCATATTTAGGGGGGGGGGCGACTATAGGTGGTTATGACCGATTTAATGTAGTGAACAAAGATCGATCAGCTGGAGTGACCTTGGTATCTCATTCCTCGTTCATCATTAACTGGTGGCAAGTCCATGTCATTCCGATTGGAGATGTGATAGTGCGACTAAGTCCCGTCCCACTTGCGCTCTACACATGTCTACACCCCCTCCCCGGCTTTGTGCTTGCAGCATAATTGCCGCCCATCTTGAATGCATGAAAACACACAGCCCATTTGGACACAAGGGAGATGCCGGCAAAAATGGGCGGATGAATGCCAGCAAGCAAACTCTACGGCAACAGGAGAAGAGGCCGACTACAATGTCATTCGGGTCAGCATACTACCATCTTCTTGCCCAAACGATGTCCAAACGGTCGAAGAAACAGGACTGAAAGACCGCATACAGATCCACGGCTTCTTAAGTAGCTGTTAGCAGTCCTTGCGTACTCATACAGCACTGACTAGGACACAAGCGAAAAGGAGAGTTCGAGGAATTAAGCGGTCTCGGTCAGATGTAGTTCCGTAGCCCCGCCTAAAGTAAACAAACCCCAACCACCTGTAATACGGGACCGGTGATAAAAGGGACTTTTACAAGTAAGACCAGGAGATGCGCAGGCGACGAGGTCAAGTAGTTGTATACCAAAAGAAAAGCTGTTGGGAATGCGCGGTCGTACTTTGAATGGTTGAGAAATGGGTGTTCTAATTCCCTAACCCTACCCGTTAACTCCAACCCCCTAACCCTAACCCCCAACCCCAGCCCCTAACCTCCAGCCATAGTCCCCAACCCTAGCCCCTACCCCCAATCCCAACAGCATTTTGTCCATCAGTTTGGACTACATAACACATCGCAACGCAGTAAGTCAGTCTGGATCGCAAGGACAAAAAAATATTTTAACAGGCCTTTTAAATGTCCCCTTGAACAGCAGCACCAAAGGCAACAGAATAAAGGAGTACCAGACGCACAGGGGTTACAGCATTCATAAAATACGGTTGCTATGCCGCCACAAACCTCATAAAATTTATAGTTCACGCTTCCATTGCATATGGTCGTGCTTGGAGCGACGATGGCTTGGTCGCCCGCATTCCAGTTGTTAATGGCTGCGATTTTATCGCCAGTGCTGGTGGTTGGTGTGATAACGACTCGATAACCTGGAAGTAGTATTTACCCGCGCGCTGCGCGTCTGACCAGTTACTTTGCTTAGGCCAAGTCATAGCACAGGATTAGGAGTGACAGATAATTTCGTTTGTTTGTGGGATTGTCGACATAAGAATCATAACTAAAGCATCCCCAAACTCACGCGGTTTTCACCTCTCGCGAAGAGATGATCGGCTTCGGCGGACTCGAGTATGTGATGAGGTCCCGTGGATCGAGTCTCGACCACAGGATTCGTGTCACCCCTCACACAGGTGATGTGTGTTCGGACATCCGTGTACATGGTACTCTTTCTATTGCATTGCTCAAGATTGCATCAGATCCAATTAAGCATCTCTAGACCCTTTTGTTTGTGGCAAAAGGTCGTTCGGCCCCGTTACCTGGCGCCTATTTGTTGCGTCTGGTCTACGGACAGCTCCATCCACAAGTGTCGTGTGGAGACGACTTACCAATAGGGGTGAAGAGACGAGTCCCAGGAGGTAGTCTTGAAGAAGGATTCACGATCACAGAGACGACTTATGTTATTCAAAACGTTCATAACTTGCGCAGGCATCAACCACTTCTGTTGCTGTCTCGAACGATAGTTTCGAGTGAGGATCCGAAACATCAGATAAGCAAAATCAACTTCGCAAAAATTGATCTTTGTAGGTGGAGGCAGCCCATAATAAGTCCGGTGTGATGGAAAGTAAAGAGCAGAAATAATGTCGATGGGTTGCACGAGAGCAAGGGAGGGAGTGTGCAATGAGAGAAAAGTACCAGGGTAAGTTAAACAAGACGAGCGAACAATGCTATAGGATGGTAGTTAACCTTTCGAGAGGACATTAGGAGGATAGGTGGAGGGAAGGAGCCGGGAAACACATTTCAGAATTGAGTCAACATTTCATGAGATAGCATATCCGTTTTACGTCAGCCATTGGCTATGATTGTATCCCATCAAGTACGGCGAATGAATATCACCTCTTGATGCCAGCGTATACGTCCAAATGTCACCTTTTGTATCTAGGAGGCAGAATTCTGGGACGGAGCACCAGGTTTTCTGCAATTCATTTCAGTCATCCGTGACAACCCTTGCTGCTGGAATAGGAAAGAATACACGGCAAACTCGGATAGCCGGAAGGGCATTCGGTGTGTGCTGCATTTAGTCCCCTCGTTGTTACGATGTGGCCTATTCTGCGATCCGGGCAGTGAGCGCACACTTGAGTGAACGCCAGATATCTAGTTGCCTTGATCTACTATTTAACAAGAACGAGGAAAGCGTTGATGAAATAAATGTAGATCAATTCTCAGGTTCTTCCGATCACACGACATGTGTGTCTCTCTTCTGAACCAATTTTACATGGATGAGGATATCTAGAGCGGAACAGCGGATCACCAAACGTCAACCGGTTTTTTATTTAATTCGTTTTGCTATATTGCTATATATTCAGGCTCTGAAATTAACATAAAGCATGCAAGAAGACCTGCTGGCCACAAATAATTGTTTTTTTCGACGCGGTTAACGAGCCTTCTATAGAACTGCATCATGCTTAGGGCTACATTTTTATGAATGAAATAAAAACCGTAATAGTGATATTTGCGAATCGCACAGGTGCTTACGGTGTACCTTGGTTTTATGAATCAAGTCCGTCAGTCGTCTCCATTTTGGAAACAAAACATTTATGTTATGCACCAAAATTCTATCTTGTGCCGGATGCGTCTCCCCGGACTGATTCGAACTGCCGTCATCATTGATCGCTGCCGTGTTCCACTTACAAGGTCACGTGGTGTGAACGCGAATCGTGCTGACGATGGCAGCTGTGCCAGCGATGTGGAATCTCGGAGTTCATGAGGGCACTAACCCTAACCATGGCCCTAATCTCCTCTTTATCATAGGAGGGATCCTGCTTCGTATGCTTCACCTTAACGGCTAGTGTACTCACACCAGCCTATGTTGATTGTTCTGCGTGCAATCCCGATTTCTGCAGTTTATACTCCCCTATTTCACTCTTAACAACCAAACGTTCCAGTATTATGCCCAAACTCCAGCTACCTCGTCGTTGTCGCCAGCAAACTCCATTTAGTGCCGGATGCGTCCTCCCAGACCGATTCGAACTGCGGCCATTATTGATCGTGGACGTTTTCGTCGTACAAGGTCACGTGGCGCGAATGTGGAATGTGCTGACGATGCTTCACCTTAACGGGTAGCAAACTTACTCCAGCACACAATAAATGCACTGCATGCTATCTGGTTTATGAAGTTTATATTCCATTCACAGTTCTTCTGAGTAATTGTACTACATTCCAATTCCCATGTATCCAAACGCTTAGTTGGTGTGTTGCGGTGACGTAGAACAGTGTGGATTGTGGAAATTCCACCCGAGGCTTCAAAAACGAATACGATGTACCCCTCATTTGAAGGACACTGCCGGACGGCCTCGGTCAAACAAAGAACACGAAATTCGCTGAGATCAGCTATACCTGTATAGAGGGGAGGACGCTGTGCAGTGATGTTGTTAGTTTTTTTCTCGAAATTGACTTAGTCCCCTTATAGTCCTAGTCCTTTGCTGCTACTCCACCGGCATCATATCAGTTAGCCTCCTTCGAACTTTAATCCTGCTAGTCATTGCAAACTGACAATTCCTGGCTTCGATCATCCTAGTGACTCATCTCCAGGCGTCTCTTGCAGGTAATGTTTAACATGAATTGAAGCAACCACCTTGCCGCTATAACGTTTGGGAGGTCCGATGAGGATACCGGATAATGGATCAAGAAGTTCACAAATAACGCTAGAATTTGGTCGATTAATCTACAACTGGCTTGACCTCTAAAACGATCTTAGCCGAAATGAGGTGATATGATATCTGAAATGAGCTATTTCAATTTAGGGATCACGCATGGCCGTTAAGGACCAAATTCAAGTATATTTTTCCCCATCATCGCTCAACGGAATAGCTTACTTTAGACACTAAACTTTTACCTGTCTTTCATCCATCCAACTTGAATGGTCGAAAACATTTAAGCAAGAAACCCAAATGCAATTCACCATAAATACTAGCAATACTAAAAGATTTTAGCAGTCAACATATTCTATTTGGAGGAATTTAGTTGGTGTTAAAACGTAAAATCGTGTGGGGTCGTTTAACAGATGTGTTCATTCGGGATTCTCTTAGAATTTACTCGAGTGGAACACGCGACCGAGACTGGCGGCTAAACTAGAATGACGAGTGCGCTCGGGTTTTAAATGATTTTTTGTTGTTTTCGATGCATTAAATTATAAGCGAGCATTCATAAGTGTCCGTTTTTTAAACATTTCATGCAAAGGTTTTAGGAATATAAATTTCAAAAGAAAGCAGTAGTGAAATCTGCGGTTAACCTTTTGGGCGAATCCAGATATTTTATGGTAACTTTCTCCACATACGCATTATACATTTGACCACTGACGTTTGATCAGAACTCAGTTGTTTTCCTCACCAGAGGCGACGCCATCGGCATCATTTCCTGGTGTAAGTTTGTTGCCTATAACCTTTCGTAAAACCCTCCCACACTGTAAGGTGTGAGAAGGCGGCTGCCGGCATACGTGGCCTTCTTGTCTGGATAAGCGCGCTTCTGGTTGATCGCAAAACAGCCTGTCCGTATCGGAGATCATACGTCAAATCTGGTGATCGCGACTACTGATGCTCCTCCAAGGCTCAGTTCTCGAACCGCTAGTCTTTGTACTTTCCAGAGCGGAAGAGCGGATCACCAAACGTCAACCAGATTTAATTCAATTTGCCTTGCTATACTTCTGTAAATGCAGGCTCTGAAATCGACATTGTGCATGGAAGTTAACCTGTTGACCACAAATTATTGTTTCCTTCGACTGAGTTAACGCACCTACTGTGGAACTGCATCATCCTCAGTGCTGCATCGACATGCCTCGAAGACCCAATCGCAATGACATACTGACGAATCACAGAGGTACTTACTGTGTGTTGTGGTTTTGCCTCTCGGTTCCATTAGCTCTTTCACTCTTGGCAACCAAACGTTCCAGTAATACCCCGTAGAGAAGAACAAACGGGACAGATGCGCCCCTTCGAACTTTAAGCATATAAGCAATTCCAAACTGCTATATATGGTAATTCGTGAATACGATCACCCCGGTGACTAACCTCCAGGCATTCTTTGCAGATAATGTTTGGCACTAATTAAAGCAAGCGCTCTGTTGATATAACGATGGGGATGTCCGATGAGGATGCCGGATACTTGATCAAGTGAGTCACGAAAAGCATTGGAATTTGTTCGGTAAATCTGAAACTGGCTTGACCTCTAAGAATTTCTCAGCCGAAATGATGTGATATGGATTTAGCCTTGTGCCAGATCGGATGAATTACTTGGATAATAACTGACACGAGGTATTTCAATTTAGTAATTGCGCATGACCGTTTAGGACCATATCCAAGTGTATTTTCTCCACCATTGCTCAACAGAATAACTTAATTTTAAAATTAAACTTTTACCTGGCTTTTATCCATTTAACTTGAAGGGACGAAAACACTTCAACAAACCTTATATCTACTTCTCCATGTATACTAGCAATACTTAAAAATTTTTAACAGTCACAACGTTCTTTTTGGAGGAATTTAGCTGGTGTTAAATCGGAAAGTGTTGTGGGGTCTTTTAACAATTGTGGTCATTTGAAGTTCCCTTTGAACTTGCTCGATGGGAACACGCGTCTAAAACTGACGACTATACTAGAATGGCGAGTGTGTTTGGGTGAAAAAAATGATTGCATGTCTTTCCCGATGCATTTTTTTATAAGCTATCATTCAAACGTGCACCTTTCCTAAACATTTTATGCAAAAGTCTTTAGAGAATAAATTTCAAGGTGAGAGCAATGGTTAAATCGCGGTCACCCTTTGAGGATAAACAGACATAATCAGATAACTTTCCCAAATCCGCATTATGCATAGGATCACGGACATTTGATTAGAACGCAGTTATTTTCCTCACCAAAGGCGGCCCATCGGCCTCATGTCTTGGTGTAAGCCGGTTGCCTACAGTCTGTGGTCAACGACAACCCCGTAAGGCGTGAAACGGCAGCTGCCGGCATAAGAGACGTTGTTGACTGGATAAGCGAGATTCTGGTTGGACGCAAAACAGCGTGTCCGTATCGGAGATGATATCTCAGACCTGGTGAACGTATGCTCCCTCAAGGCTCAGTTCTCGGACGCTTACTCTTTATTCTTTATGTCAATGACAGCTTTCAAGAACTCAACTGCAGTGAGGCAATCTTTGCTGACGCCGTTTACCTCTGGAAAGTCCTTAAGGACCCGAATGACCAGAAGACCCTTCAAAATAATCCTCGCCGACTGCAAATGTAGTCCGAGAAATGGCTTCTGTATTTCAGTGTGCAGAAGTGTGCCGTCTTTCATCTGCGTCCAATCAACTGCCATTCAAATCACAGCATGAGGGCATCTCTCCTGGAGGACAGTACTCTTCCCGCCGAATCTTCGCAGAACGCTCTCAATGTATGGACCCAGAGCAGCATGAAGTCAGCACTACAGTACAAGCATGGTCATGGGAATACTCTATGCGATCAGACGGGCGTTTGTAACCTTTGAGAAATAGGAGTCTTGGGAGAGTTTACGGCACGTTTGTTCATCCCTATCTATAACATGGCGTAAAAGCGTGTTAGCCATGGCCAGAAAAGGACCAAACATGCCTTGAGAGAGTACAAGGCCGGACAACAATGCTGATAATGGGTTTAAAGATCCAATCTTACATGGAAAGACTGAACTGCCTTAATAAATTCCGTCTACGTTACACTGACAGATCTAAGCCTTATAATGATTGTCTAATTTGCTCCAGTATGTTAAGAGGTCTTGGTCGGAATCTGACATAAATCAAAGACTAACACTAGAAAACACGTTCGCCACTGATTAGAGTTTTGTCGGCGCACAGGCGTGTTTATCGTAAGACTAAATACGCCCTGTCGCTTACTGACATTGGGTTCATCAACATTGTTGCCTTGAAATGCACAAAAATTTGCCAAGTCTGAAATTCTCACAGGTACTTACTGTGTGTCCTGGTCTTAAGACGTATTGGTCGCGCGAGCTGCTTTGCACTGGCTAACCGGGTATTTAAGTAGTAAGCCCAAATGCGCCATACTACGTCGTCAGCATCATTCAGCTCCCTTTTCGTTATAGACAACTTCTCGAACAGGATAACAGTCCGGAACCAAACGGCGGACATATGCATCGTCGCCGTTGTCGCCTTGCATGCGTGCGTGGCGTGGGCCGGAAATATGCAAACTTTACTGTTGAACTTGCTCAAAAGACTGCATTTTATTGCGTATTGACCACGCATCGCAGCTCACCATCAAATGAGGAATTTTCACAGTTTTGTAACACGCACACCTGTGCTCTCAGTATGCATATGATGTCGACGTAAGTGGAAACCAATATCTTTAGCCAAAATAAGCGTCATCAAGGAGACTATTCGAGAAACGACTGGATGTGGGTTTTAAAGTTGATTGGCAAGAGAGGTTTAATCAGGATCAACCGCCGTTATGAGAATTGTTGACCCATGAATAAAGCGCGACAGTTATCCTAAAAAGTATTTCTGGATTGCCCACAAAAATCGGAATCATTTTGTGAGGCTTTTCAAGTTATTATGAAAATACTGATTCGCGGAATCTGCATCGCCTTCAAAGACATCTGTGCGAGTGATTGCGACGATGACGTTCGACTTGATGACCACGATGACGCAGGGGATGTTGATGGGACTGTCGAGGAGGAAGAAGAAGAATGAGAAATGCAGCGGCTGATTTACCGGTGACGTTTGTTTACCTGAACTGGGTTAATCAATAGTCTATGGTAATACTCTCATTTTTTTCAATATAACCTCGGCAGCCCGATGTAGGTATAGGGGGACACTGTTGGTGTCCACATAGCAGCATTCGCCGAAAAAAAAGAAACAGCTGGCCAATATTTTCGACATATTTTCAGATAAAATGTATGGGCAAAGAGGAAGAAGAAGAAGAAGAAGAAGAAGAAGAAGATGATGATGATGATGATGATGATGATGATGATGATGATGATGATGATGATGATGATGATGATGATGATGCCTGAGACAGTGCCCAACTGTGGTCGGACTGCTTGGTCATTGAGTAGAACATTAACAATATTTATATAACTGGCCCACTGGGCTGGGTATTGGGCAATAGGCTGAGAGGATTTCCAACAGACTGCGGTTACGACTTGCGTTTTAGCCAAAAAAACGGCTCTTGGTATTAGAACTGGTGTAGCAAAGCTTGTTTCCATATGTTGCCATTAATTTGCAGAACCCATCTCGGGGTCGCAGTTGGATACAGCTTTGACAGCGATGCTGACGGAACGGGCAATCCCCTGCAAATGCCCTCCGCCTCGGTGCCGACAAGAGATAAGTCAGTTTATTAAGCGAATGAGGCTTTCGCCCCTGAGCTCAACATTCAATGATGTGAGTTGGGATATGTCTAGGTGTTCCTATCATCTGCCACGTTCCTACCCTCATAATCGTCAGATCAGACGTCCTGACCACTTGAGGTCTGACGGCTTTCTCAGTTATGATCACAAATAGTAAATTTCGGTGTTCACAGCCTAGAACCCGCGTCTCACTATCAGAAACGTCGTTGCACTGTTTCCTAAGACTCGGCCCTACCGCTATGCAGCATGCCGATTTGTGGCGCATACCCCAACATTTGAAACATTTCTGCATTTTAGGGGGGGGGGGGCAGTCAGCGGCATAGTACCATCCACCGCACTACCAACAGGCCGCCTTTAGCCCTCCAGGAAATATTTCCCTCTGTGACGGCCGATTTTTCCTGATCTAAAACACCTATACCTGTTGACTGTTTGTTTTGCAAATCAACTTTGTATCCTGTTTAATGTTCCTGAGTTTAAAACATTTATCTACTTACTTTTGCACGGTCATAACACCATCTTGATTCATTTTAGACAGCAGCCACCTGCGTATGACCGCGTCCTCCGGTAGAGTAAGAGGGGCCTTAACCTGGTTTGTCGTTGCTTGTTCTAGATCAGATTGTTGGCATATGTCACTTAGTCTGCCTACCGAATCAAAATAATCTTTATCTACCCTCTTCTCCACTTTAACACATTCAAAACGTCTGTCAAACAAGGACTTTCAATAGATAAACAAGATTTTCAGGATTCTGGCCGTCTCCGTGAATTCCAGTTCGGTCGGTTTTTTTCGGTAGGACGAATTTTACATACTTCTCGTGTTCCATTCGTCCAAGTTGCAACAGAAGAATTTCCACCACTTCTCCGTCAGCAAAACTTTTCCGCTCTTCCTAGAGCAATATCTCATATTTCCTGAGGCACATATCGATCGTAGTTAAGGGTTCTGTCCTTGTCTACTTTGCGTACCTTAAACATAAATACTTGATAGTGGTACATTCAGTCATAGGTGTGAATTGAAAGACCACTGGTTAGGGTAGAATATCAGGTCCAAAACCGATATAGCGACATTTAGACGGAGAGAATTTCGTTAGACATTTTGAACTCCATGCTGCAAGAGGAAGCAACTCACCATGGATTTGCTCTAGGCAATGAAGGCTCATAGATCTATTGAAATAATATATACATTTGAGATTATCAGCATAAATAAAGGATTGAGAATGTTTAACTGCCGACGAGATATCATTAATGCAAGGCAGAAACAAAAAAGGACCTAAAACGGTATCTTGTATGACACCACTTTGAAAATGAAGATCTCACTAAGACCTTTTGCTTGCGATTACATAGGTATGATTTGCAGAAGTCAAAAAAGGGACTGCAATATCTCAGAGCTTCTGAGTTAACTAAGAGTCTTCTATGTGTCACTTTATTGAAGGCTTTATAAAGGACAAAATAAATAACGACAACACATAAATGATCATTACGATAAGAGGTAAGACGATTGATAAACGACATGTGACGCGTTTCACAAGACCGATCGCATAGGATGCCATGTTGGGAAGGTCTAATAATATGATTGGGTATACTAAAGTCAGTAATTTTCATGGCAACATGCTTTTCAAAGATTGTGGTAAGAGAAGGTGTTTTATGGACACCTTGATTGTTGCGAATATCAGAGGGACAACCAGATTTAAATACTGAAATAGTAATAGACGTTATCTAATAGTCAAGAAAAAAATTATTTTGGGGAAAGAATGACAAGAGTATGCTAAGCAGAGGAGGAAAATCTCCTAGCTTTTTTCTAGGAGAGTTCGGGATGTTGTCAGTTCTTTCCGAGGGAGATTTAGTAAGCTGACTTATCAGATGCTGAATATTTGCAGAGGCAAAATTAATGGTGGTGAGACAGGCATCAGATAACGTAGGAATCGAAGGGATCGCGTTAGTCTCAATGAAAAAATTTATGGCACAGATTGAATTTAACATTCCTGCCTTTCCTGACCCCTCTGTAATGAAGATATCGTTGAAATTTAGCAAATGCCGAATGACTTGGTGGGACTCAGCTGATGAATTTTGAAGGAAGAGCTGAGCAACTGATCTTGGAGCATTCGCACCACTAATAGCTAAATACTCTCTACGATCATCTTACGCGAGCCTCATTTTTGAGGGTAATTCAAATATTTCAGCGATCCTTAGGTAAATCGATAATGAGCTTATGACTGTGTCTTTAAACTGCCTTCGTAGCTTTTTAGGTCTATTTTTAAGAAAATCTGGGACACTAAAGTAAGTGGCATTCGATTTCAACGTCTTCAGTAGACAGGGTGGAGAATATATTCTGTTATGTTTAGTTATCAAACGGAGGAAAAATATAAACCATAGTTTAAAAAAGCTTGTGAGAATCAAGGGTACTTTTGAAATTATTAAAAAATTTCTTGCTACTATTATCAAAGCATAAGAGCTGCGTTTTACTGTTGGCTTTGCGAATATGGCAACTGGAGGACGACAATGAATTAATGAATGACCAGTCTTAAAAATGTCACGATGGAGGATGCCATTAGCATAAGTTGAATCTTATATACTATCGTTTCTGTTCGAAGAGTGGACTACTTGAGACAGGTTCGAAAAATGAAAAGTGCCTGGAATGTTCTGGAATCTAGAGGAGGAAGTACTCATGTGCCAGTCATTTCTGACAAATTAAAATCTCCTCGAATTACCCGGCCCTTCTTTCTCGAAAATAATTCGTATTTCTTGAAGCACATATCGATCGTATTTACGGGTTCTGCCCTTGTCTGCTTTGTGTGTCCCTTCTGGTCCAGTCTCGGCGCCCTCATGGGCAGACACTCACGTTTCATTGACCCGGGAAGGACGCGCGTAAGTTTGCGGCGTGCTAATTGCTGGCTCGACCGCTGGCTTGCTTGCTTGGCGAGACCGATCTGGTGTTTTTTGGTCCTTTGTCAGGCATGGCTGCCGGATGAGAGGAACGACGTGTCATGCTCTGGGCCGTCCTTATAAATTTACTTTTGGGAAGATAAAAATCGCAAGAAATAAAGCCACAAATCTGGACAGCGTTGACGGTAATTTCGTCGGTGTAGTGTGACAGATCTGGATTATTGGTTTAGTTGAACAAAAATCCTCGACGGTGGTACATTCATTCGTAGATGTGACTTGAAAGACCACATTTTGGGGTAGCCTATCAGGTCAAAAACACATAGAACTACAATTAGACGGAGAGAATTCCATTAGGCATTTTGAACTCCATGCTGCAAGAGGAAGCAATTCAGCATGGATTTGCTCTAGGCAATGAAGCCTCGTAGATCTACTGAATAAATATACACATTTGAGGTCATCAGCATAAATAAAGGATGCAAATCTTTAACTGCCGGTGAGATATCATAAATGTAAAGCAGAAACAAAAATGGACCTAAAACGGTATCCTGTATAACACCACTTTCAATAGGGCTCTCATCGGAAAATGAAGATCTCACTTAGACCTTTTGATTACGATTAGATGGGTACGACTTGATAAAGTCAATAAAGGAACTGCAACATCCCAGAGCTTCTTATTAAACTAAGAGTCGTCTATGTGGCACTTTACCAAAGGCTGCATTTAGATCAAAATAAATAACGAAAACAGATAAAGGATCATTACGAAGAGGGGTGAGAAGATAGGTAAACGACATATGACGTGTTTCACAAGATCGATCGGGCAAGAAGCCAGGTTAGGAAGGGCCACTAACTAAGTTGACAATAAGAAAGTCAGTTATATTCATGGCAACGATTTTTTTGCAAAGATTGTAGGGCGAGAAAGTGCTTAATGGACACCTCGGTAGTTTTGAACATCAGAACGACAGCCAGATTTAAATGCTGCAATAGAAATAGACGTCTTCTAAAAGTCGGGAAAGAAATTATTTTGGGAAGAGAGTGAAAAAAGTTTGTTATGCAGAGGAGGAAAATCTCTTAGATGTTTTATAAGATAGTTCAGATGTTGTCAGATCTTACTGATTGAGATTAAGTAAGCTGGCTATTTAGCTTCTGAATATTTTCAGGAGAAAAATTAATGGTGGTGAGGCAGGCATCAGACAACGGAGGAATCGAGGGGAATGCGTCAGTCTCAATGGTAAAATGTTTGGCAAAGAATGAATTTAACATGTCTGTCTTTCCTGACTCCTCTGTAATGAAGGTATCGTCGAAATTTAGGAAATGCCGAAGGACTCGGTGATCTTTGAAGGAAGAGCTGAGCAAGTGATCTAGGAACATTTGCATCACTAATAGTTAAAGACTCTTTACGCTTATTACACGCGTGCCTCATTTTTGAGGCTAATTTAAATATTTCAGCGATCCTTAGTTAAACCGATAATGTGCTTATGGATGGATCTTTAAGCTGCCTCCATAGCTTTTTAAGTCTGTTCTTAAGAAAATTTGTGGCAACACACGAAGTTGCATTCAATTTTAACATCTTCAGTAGACTGGGGCGGGCTTTTGAATTTGGGCCGCCATTTTTGTAGCTCTTCATTCACCTGTGGATTTTTACTAATTGTACCTTATTGTGCCTTTTTCTATTCGATATATTGAACTGTTTTGCATCCTGTGTTTGTCTGAGCTAAGATTATGAGGTCGTCTCTATAGTACGCTAGCACCCTTTTGAACAGAATTAAATTGTCAATTTCACTTACGAACGACCATGATGCAAACTGTTGTACTTTACGGCCAGTATGTCGTATTTGCGATTGCTCTGTGTTGAATTTATCAAATATTCGTCGGCAACGGCCTATGCATCGGAGAAAACACCGTTGTGGCTGGCAATTCGCATTCAAACGTCAGCCAAATCACAAATTGTCAATTCCTGCCTTCTTGTCGACAAACTGTCGTTCTATTTTCAACAAAGCCCATGATTTGGAACTACTTTTGTCGAAAAAAGAACACAGCAAATCTAAAGTTGTCTGCCTTCAAGAGACGTGGCTAAATAGTGACATTGATTCGCAACTTATTACTTCCCCACCCTTCTACTGCTTTCGAAAAGATAGAAAATCTTTATCTTGTGGCAGAGGTGAAGGCGTTGCCATTTTCGTTAATCAAAATTGGTGTAGAGACTGTAAGTCCCTTTTTTCTTATTTTGATGATTTGATAGATGTCATCGCTGCTTTATGTAAGCCCCGTTTGTTAACTAATTTTAAAGGCATCATATTTGTTAGTATTTACATTCCCCCTTCTTCCTGTGAAGGCGCATTAACCCGTTTTTTCGACTTCCTCTCACAAAAACTTGCTATATTGTCCTGCGACTATCTTACTCTTTTATGCGGTGATTTTAATCGCGTGAATTTACGTCCCCTTACACTTTTAGGCTTTGATGATCTTGTCTCCTTTAATACTCGCGCAGATGCCCCTCTTGATCATATGCTGACTAACTACAGCAAGCTTTTTTGCGTAAAAAACAGGGCATCATTGTCAGGTTCTGACCATTCCACTTTATTGTGTCTTCCAAAAATCTATTCCACTTCAAAACGTGCACTGCTTGCCAAGCCTGAGAGAAAGGTTAATGTTCGCAACACGTCCGCCCAAAACATTCTCATGCTTCACAATTGCATTTCTCTTACCATCCCCACTTTCCATGAACATTCTAATGTTGAATCCTGTTCCTCCAACCTGACAGCGTTTTTAACTGACATTTTCGATATTGGCTGCCCTTTTGATACTGTTATGGTACGACCGGATAGAATTTCTTCCACCCTATCTGAAATCGTTAAGACGTAAAAAAGAACTCTTTTACAAGCTAGGCTTACGTGATAACCTTAAGGACGTTACCGTCTTAATAAAAACAGAGACTGACAGGATAAATAGCCTGTTTGGCAGCCAACTTTTTTCCTCTTCTTACTCCCCCCCTTTCCCCCTTCCTCAGCTGAGATTTGGAAAAATCTTGAGCGTCCTACTGGCCATCGCAACACGCTGGTGCATGTGGATGCCGATTTAGACTCCCTAAATAAAAATTTTATATTTAGTCACAATGACTCCCATCTTCCCTTTGAAAACATTCCCCTATCACCGAGTTCATTCCAACCCGTGTCTTTGGCAACAGTAGAGAAACACCTTAAAAAGGTCCGTGAATCAACAGCTGCCGGACCGGATGGTGTCTCGCCTTTTCTTCTTAAATCTTACAGTTCTCAGATAGCCCCTATTTTTACGCACCTAATCAATATGTTTTTCATGGAGTCCAAGATTCCCGACGCCTGGCGTACAGTGATAATCACCCCCATCCCTAAGAAGCCTGCTAACTTTGGTCCTAAATCTTTTCGCCCAATTGCCTGCTCCTCTGCAATACTAAATCTTGCTGAAAGAGTTGCCCTAGATATCATAAAGCCTTTTTCTTCCAGTTTTTCCGACCCCTTACAATTTGCATACAAAGCTATACGGAGTAATTTAGATGCTGCCGCTCTTGTGGTCCACTCTGCTCTAAAAGCATTAGACAAGGGTTGCTGCGAGTATGCGTGCGCTCTTCTTGATTACTCCTCCGCCTTCAATACCGTCTCGCGCCCTCTTCTCCTTTCCAAAACCTCCGCATGTGGCTCTCCAGGCTGGGTCGTCTCTTGGCTGAGCGATTATTTTACCTTCCGCACCCACTTTGTCCAATCTGACAAGCGGAAATCTTCCACCCTTCCCAATGACTGCGGTGTTCTTCAAGGTTCCATTCTATCCCCTCACCTTCTCTCCCTCAACACTGATGATCTCAGGTCCCCTAATATATGTCTTCTGGTCAAGTATGCTGACGATGTGGTTGTTGGACACCCTCTCTAAAGTCAGACACACCTCCGGTCTCTAAAGGATGGCCTAAACCATGTCCTAGCGTGGTCAGAGGAAAATGGTCTCCTAATTAACAACCAAAAATCCGTTCAGTGTATTTTTCGACTGCGGTCCTCTCCTAACCCTGATTCCTCTGACATTCTTCCTAACGAAGTATCCTCTTTCAGGTATTTCGGCGTTACTTTGTCCTCAAATCTTTCATTTTCCCTCCATATTGAGTCCCTATTTATTAAAGTTCGTAAACTTCTTTACTACATACGTCGTTTACGTTCCATCCACACACCACAACCCTTAGTCTGGCGATTTATTGATGCCTGCATTTTTCCTCTTATCCTATACTGTTCTCCTGTCATTTTTCCTAGTTTGTTCAAAAAGGATCTTTTAATTTTGAAACGAATCCTCCGCATGCTCTCTTCTGCTGTTGGTGTTTCTTATATTTTTTTAGTTGACACTATCTTACAACGACACTGCAATGCGGTCAAACAATTTGTTGGTCGAATTCTAAATGACGTTGCCCATCGCCTACATTCCGATCTTATGTCTGCCAAGTCTTCCCGCCCGATGCGCCGCAACTTCCGTCTTATATCCTGTCGCACATCGGCTTGTCGAGCTTCTGTATTGCCATTCCTAGCGCGCTATCTTACGTGCGAAGAGACAGAAATACAGAAGCTAAGACTTGAACTATCCCCATGATAATCGTTTCTTTGTGTTAAACTTTGACTCTTGAATAATCTATTAACTTATTTACTGCCCATAGTGAATGGGGCCAACTTTTTGCTGAAAATTTTGAACATATGATTTCAAAATAAAGCGCATTCCCCTCTCTCCCTCTCTCCCTCTCGATATGTTTTGTTATGCACTGTAATCAAACGGAGAAAAAATTTAGGTCCCAATTAAAACAAATCATGAGAGAATCAAGGGTACTAGTAAATTTTTTTACTAATTTCTTGCTTATATATATGCAAAGCAAAAGAGCTACGTTTTTCTGTTGGCTTTGTGAAAATGGCAACTGGAAGACGACAATGAATGATGAATGATCAGTCTTAAAAAGGTCGGGATGGAAATCCATAGATAAAGACGAATGCCATGAGTAGGAATTAAATCTAATATACTATCGTTTCTGGTCGAAGAGTGGACTAGTTGAGACAGGTTCGAAAAAATGAATAGTGTCTTGAGTCTTCTGGAATTCAGAGGAGGAAGTTCTTGTCTGCCAATCACTGCCTGAAAAAATCATAATCTCCTAGAATTATCTTGACATCGAATGAAGTCTCGGCAAATTTTTCGAAGAGCTCACAGAGTTGGCTTTCATTTCCGAAGTAACAAGGAGAATTATATACACATCCGACCAAGGCTTTCCTATTTTGCGGATGGATTACCAGGGCGAAACGTAGACTTCCAAAGTAGGAAGAAATGTTCAGATCAAAAGACGACTGTGCAAGTGGGGCTCCGATATAAGGAAGGCAACCGCCGACACGTTTTCCAGCACGATCCTGGCGGTTTAAACTGAGGCTATCTATATTGAGCGCCTAGAGTGAAATTAAAGAGTGAGCCCCAGATTCTGTGATTCACAAAACACCTGAGTCAGAATCAAAGGACACACTCCTTAGTTGTGCCAACTTTTGCTGTACCGCTGATCTTGCCTTGACAGAAACTGTACTGAGCGTATTCCTTACATGTAGGTTTCGCTCATTACAACGTATAAACAAAGGAGGAGTCGGTGGTGGAAATTTAAGATGTAGGGAAGAAGTAAAGGATGGAGAACAAAATTGCTGTGGTCTGAAATTAGTGGGAATATTACGACTAACTATAGAGGCAGCATTGTATGGAAACACATTTGGACATGACCCATGAAGAGGAAGGCGATTTCATGGGTTTTGAAAGATAAGAGTCATAAAAATAGGATTTTGATAATGTTGAGCATTTATGCTAGAAAAGGAACCAGCTGGATTAAGAAACTGTCAGCATCATGAGAAGGCTTTATTATTAGCGGTTTAAGCCTAGCTGTGGGATTGGGAAATATATCAGTAAAATTGGTTACCTGAATATTATATGCTGGTGTGTTAGTTGGTGCCACAACTGTGGTGTCTTCCTTAAGTTGAGAATTCGGGAAAAGAATAGTTGAAGATCGCCCTGGGCTATTATCTGGCTTATTCGATCTTGCCAGTAGGTCAGTCTTGCGAGCCTTGGCACGGAAACGTGATAGGTTCGACCCAGGTTTATTAACTAATTTATTATTCCGAGTCCTGCAGGTGGATTGTGCTTTTGGGACTAGGTCATCTTTACTGTTACGGTTAGGCTTTCTGGTAAAATTGGGAGCAGCTTTTGAGAAATCATCGCTTCTTGGAGATGTTGTAAAGTGGCAGGTTTCAACTGACTCAGCGATAAAGTGCTCAGGTGAAGAGCTAGATGGAACTCGGGCCGACGCAGATATGGGGAACATTTGGATGACACTCGGTGAGGAATCTGCCTCAGAGGCAAATGACAGATGAGTAGAATTCTGGTGTGGCTGTATGTTTGCTAATCAGAAGAAACTTTGTGTTGCAGTGGAATTCTATCCGGACTAATAAAATGCTTATTCACTCTACGATTTTGAGTTGAGCGGTCTAGATGGGAGAAAATAAAATCTAATCCTATCGACGAAAATGATTTGACAAGAATTGGTGGATTTTTGCTCCCTAGATTCAACGACCTTAAAGTAGAAGCCAGAAGAGTAACAGAAATGAAAGACAACATCCGTGGGCTGACTTCTTTTGGGAATTTTTTCCAAAATAGGATTTAAGCTTCACTTGTGCCTGTCTTCGGTCTCATTAGCAACGAGGTAAATAAGATCCACGAGCTTCTCACAATGCTAAGGCATATATAGTGCGTGCGCCATCTCATAAAATGTACGCCAAAACACTGGAATGCGGATTCGATTAGGAAGGATTACTTAAGTGATTTTATACTAATTATCATGCAGCATAGCGTTATAACATTTCGAACCCGCCAGGATGTCGGCTTTTGAATGCACGTCTTTTTGACCTCATACAGAAACCATACTCGGTAAGAAATGACTACTTATGTAGCATGCATTTTTCCTACTGATTTTCGATGGTCTTATAAATTCAAATTTATTTTATTGAGAACGGGCTGAAAATCTGCTTTCTTTTACTCCTTGGGTAGGAAATCACATTGTCCTCATATTTTATGCCTGAAGAAAGTGTATAATTTGGTTTAAAAAAACCCTGCCAGCACATGGCCCCTTCATAGGCGGCGCTGGAAGGGGCTGGGTGGGGCCACAGCCCCCTCTGCATTAAAGCATTTTAAGCGTATTTGCATCGAAAGATATGTTTCAAGAGCACCACTCATTGTACCTTCTTTGGCATTAAAAGGAGCTAATTTCTCAAAATTGGCTTATAAATCATGGAGAAAGCATCCGTTTACGCCCACTGAATGTAGCTGCGGATGAGCACAATATATTGAGGTTTTGTTTAAGCCCCTCATTGCGTAAACTCTTATTTGTCTAGCGGTTAACAATCTGTGTGTGTCATTAATTCGTATATTTGACAATCGGGACGATATTTTAAAGTGGTGCCAAAAGTGGGCGGGGATGTGGCCTCCCCTGTGCATTTTTTTCGCTGGCGGGGCTATCGCGTTGCATGCCCCGCCACAGCCCCCCCCCCCCACAGCCCCACCTAGCCCCCTCATAGCCCCCTCTAGCCCCGCCATTATTGAGGGGGCCAGGCGGGGCTAGGCGGGCTGGTGCTGGCAGGGAAGTTTCCAAATTCACGAAAAATTTCCAGCCTGATCTGCCATTTCATTAGCGTTTAACAATTATAGTCTACAAGGTGCATGCTTCCCGCACAAAGAAAATAATATATTCCTATATGACTTTAAGAAGATACCACATAGAGTTCACGAAATTTTGCAATGCATCTGGACTGGGTTGTACATTTCATGAGGAGCATTAGTAAACGTGCATTTGCAGTCTTGCATGCATGGACATCTCACAGCCTTAAATATCACATAATTAGAAACTTTGCTTAAACCTAAATATACACTTTTTTGGGCATAAAGTATGAAAACAATGTGATTTCCTTCCAAATGAGCAACAGAAAGCATATTTTCTGCATGTTTTCTACAAAATATATTTGAATTTATAAAACCATCGTAAATCGGTAGAAAAATGCATGCTATATACCTAGTCATTTCTTACCGAGTATGGTTTCCGTAGGAGGTCAAAAAGAAGTGCATTCAAAGGCCGACATTCTGGCAAGTCCGAAATGTTATAGAGGTATGTTGCAATATAATCAGTGTAACAACCCCACCTAAGTAATCCTTCCTAATCCGAAACGCATTCCAGAATTTTGGACAACATTTCATGAGATCGGTCTCGCACTGTATGTTGGCAATTTTATCTCAAGGAGTGCACCTAGAACAGGAAAAAATTGATAATCAAAATTCTTCACCGTCTTCGCAGCCATCGCCTGCACTCTTTCCAGTTGTGGGTAATCATTCTTCAACCACGGTCGCCTGGCCTATACTGCATAATCTAATTGAGACCGAACGGATGTCGCGTAGGGTTTTCTGAACATCTTCTCATCGATCTGAACAAATCCTCTCCTCAGCGCAAATAACAGCCGTATCGCGCGTTTGACTGCACTTTAATACTGTGACGGTGGCTTCAACGAGGAGGTCATTAGGACGCCAAGGTCTTTCTGTTCCTCAACATTTGAGTAGGGGAGCCCGTCAAGGACTTATTCAAGGGAATCACACTCCTTACTGGTGCTTTGTGTGGGGAGGCTCAGCACCACACATTCAGGTTCACATTCAAACTGAGGAGCCAACGAGCTGACCAACTGCTGAGCCGGCTGAGACACTCTTGAGGCGCGTTCCTGTCTGCGTCAGATCTGATGGCTATCCACAACATAACATCGTCAGCAAACATGACGGCGTTACATCCTAAGTCTTCGACGCGATCGTGAATGTAAACTATGAATTTCAGCGGCCCTAAGACTGAGCCCTGGGGAACACCATTAAGAGCAGGAATAGGAGTTGACTCCGAGGCCTGAACACAAACGGTTTGTGATGTCCCATTTAGAAAATCTGCGATCCATATCAGAAGCTTTCCTCTTAATCTAATTTCAGAATTTTTTTAGATTAGAATTTTGTGTGGGACGATGTCGATCGCCTTCTACCGACCCTACCATCCCCGTCCACTGCGCGCGTCTTCTGCTCAGTTGAGAGCAGTAAACAGGAAAGACACGAGCAGTTT
This sequence comes from Spirometra erinaceieuropaei, assembly GCA_902702965.1. Lineage (NCBI taxonomy): Eukaryota > Metazoa > Platyhelminthes > Cestoda > Diphyllobothriidea > Diphyllobothriidae > Spirometra > Spirometra erinaceieuropaei. Next base: position 517,300 of record CACRXP010000249.1, on the reverse strand, counting down.
TTGTCTGAAGCCGTGCTGCAGCGCTGAGAGCGAGTAATTCTGCTCCAGGAACTTCATTGGAACCTCATTGAAACTTCATTATTAACGATGGCTTCTTTCATTTTACAGCAGATGCAGGTGGGACTAACAGGCCGATATTTATTAGCATTAGTGCGAACACTCCCCCTTGTATATCGGGAAGATAGTTTCTGTCTCCCAGTCGATGGCAGTCTCCTAATTCAAATGACGAACGGAAGATATTTGCTAGTGATTTAAAGAGGTTAGTCGCCGATTCGTTCAAGAATTTGGCCAGTATAATGTCCGCACCCGAGGACTTTGCGTCTTCGAGATTTTGAAGCTCCCTTTCCACGACAGATATCGGGAAGAGTTTAGAGTTAAGCACGGCTCCAGTGGTCTCAAGAGCATTGCTGACACTACGACTAGGAAACTTCGTTTCCGTGGTGAGGACCGAGGCAAAGTACCGTCCCAAATGTTAGGCTTTCTCGCTGTTTTCAACAATTTCTACACCATTATCGTCCTTCAATACTGCGACCGGGTCCTTCATTTTCAGTCTGCTCTTAATATAGTAAAATAAAATTTTGGGCTTCTGTTCAGCCTGTCGGATGATTCTGGATCTATACTCCTTCCGCGCCTGACGGCTGCATTTTTTGACTGCATTTCGTTGACTACGAGACTCTTTGATTTGCACTGGTGACTCTGTTTCCCTGAATATCCTCCATTTTTTATTTGTCTCCCGTAGCCGTCTATTCGGGTCATAATTAATCAGGCAGTTCGACCGGTCGTATTTTGTTGCTGATTTGGATAACAGCATTGAAGTGGATTGAGTTAAATGTCTTTTACGATCTCCATTGAGCAAGCAGTCCCAATTCACGGACGTGATAGAAGTCGGCTTCATCTAGCTGAGGAAGGAGATGACTAGACATTTCTGTCGTAAATGACATTGCTCAGTTTCTTAAGACCTCACACCAACGCAGAAAATACTTAATAAATTGAAACTTTCAAAAACCAACATGGATATAACAGCACCTGTTGTCATCTCAAATAAGTCTTCTTCAACCTTATCTGCCTCCTCCCCATGTCATAGCTTATTTAATTCCGTAGGGAATTCGACTACTCTTGATGCTGAGGCCCTTGAACACAACAACACGCCTTGTTGACAAACACTCCTACCGACTCCGCCGGCTACCCCTAGTACACCTAAGCGAGTGCCTAGTCCAAATGGATATCCGAGTGCCGTCTCAGCCACTCGAATGCTGGGTATGTCCAGTTCCTTTAAAAAATTTCCCCACAATTGTCTGCCACTGCTGAATCGCACAGGCACAACCGAACCATATGTTCTGTGGGCAGTCAACCGCTGGACGACGTCGTCCACCTCTCTTAGAATCTAAAGGTCTTTCTCCATAAACTTTTCGTTTTAAAGGTCAGATCCTTGCTTAATATGATGTCTTTCCTTCAGACCTTGATGTTCGTCCATTGTCCAGATATTGTCTTAGTAACTGGTTCATTGGGCTGCCGTAGCTGCCTCCAAACCCTCTCTTCTGGATATACTTGCATTCAAAATGATCGTCAGGGCAACCGTTTCAGAGACATTTGCATCTACGTCAAGCAAACACTTGACTTTCTGTCGCTGGATCGCCCGTAGAAGGCAGCTGCTGGATCCAAATTGTTCTAAAAAAATAAGTTCTCTCTTCTCGTTGGCTGTGTCTATCGTTCTATCAACGCCTATAAGAATTTTGATCGCTGTCTCTCGCAGGCATTTCATGCTGCAGCCGAATGAATTTTTGAGTATCAGTTGGTTGCAGGCAACTTCAATCTTCCTGAAGTCCGCTGATTCCCACCTTCTGGCTCCGAAAATTTGAAATCATACTTGAGGCTGTAGATGTTTTCATGTTGAGGAGCCTGGTTGTCAATTTTCCCACCGAGGATCAAGCGCACTTGACTTAATTTTCTGTAGAGGTTGCATGCCTTTTTCAGAGTCATCCCTGTGTTCACTCGGGGAATAAGACCACAACATAGTTGCTTCAACATTAAAACTCGAGAAAGACAAAATTTTGTCCTCGATTTTTCCGACCAGCTCGCTCGGCCGAATTATTAACATACCTTAATTCCTACGATCGGACTGATATCTCCCTATGCTCTACAGAAAACATGGTCGAGTATGCTTGATCATCGGGTGGGAACATTGACAACCCGTCTCCACATGTCAACATCTACAACCTCGATTATATTTTCGAATATTTTGGATTGGAAGGTGGAGACAAGCGGACATCAGGAAGACTGAAGTCGCCCACAACCAGCTGATACTTTGAACTACCAAACTGTACGAAATTTAAGATCCGCTCTTTTCCCGTTTTGGCTCTCTTAAGTAAATAATTAATTTTGGTGATGAGGCTTTCCTTCCCTTAACAATTCGCCGTAGGTTGCACGAACTTTCTCGCCAATTCCATCTTCAGCACAACCCTTCTCTCCTGCCCTCGATTTGCGATATTTTTTGAGCGGGCTAAGAGATTGTCCAAAGAAAAACAGCTAGTCGATGAGGTCTGATTCGCAAAAAACCGCTCGTTATATTTCTTGAAACTTTTTCTCTCGAAAATTACGAACTCATTGGAAAACGAAGCATCCCATCCTACGAGACGCTTGTGGGAATCCTATAGCAGATTCCTAGTTGACCGCTGATAGTTTCAATGCTTTCCTGTCCAAAACTTTTATCAAAAACTCGATCACTCCGATTCCGCCCATCCAGACTTCGACCGGGCCCGTTCTCGAAACTACAACTTTCACTCTGTGGGACGTGACTGTGGCGACTCGGTGTTTTCGCCAATCTCATAGTCAAGGATCTGATGGTGTCCCAGTTAGCACTTCAAAAGCGCATGCCCAATATAATTTTCCCGTCCCTATATATATTTAACGTCGCCCTCGAAACTGCATCCTATACTACTTTGTGGGAGAAATCACACATTTTGCCTTTCCCAAGACACGCGTGCCTTTCGAATTCGGTTTGGAATTTTCGACCTCCGACGGATTTGCCTTTTCGGGGATTTCTGTTTACTGGACGCTGCGCGGACCCATTTGGATTAGGAAATCGAAGGTTTATCAGCAATTTATTGAACGGCCGACACGGAACTCCGACAGAACTTTCTTTGGGACGACCATTCTCCTTCGTTTAAATTCTCTGCCAACAGCACCGCGAGACTCTCCAGATCCAAGAGTGTCTGAGTCGTTTGCTATTTACTTCATACTGTTGGCTTTGTTAAAAAGCTTCTTTTACACCTTTTAAATATTTCGTCCCGTACCTAGAATACCTTGCGCATCCTTTAAATTTATAATGGGAGTCGACAAAACACCATCAGGACAATGTGCAGAAGGCTCGCCACAAACGGGATTGAACTGAGATGCCGTCACACGGTGACCAGTGGAATCACCACTACAATATCGGCGCACGCAGAACAGGCTGAAATAAAGGAAGGAGTACACGTTATTTGCAGTACAAACGACTGCAACTCTGTAAATATCGCTGTCAAGTCATCTCCCTCTAAACGAGCAAGGAGTCTAGTAAGCTGTATGGATATCAAATACGAAGACGAAGCCTGTGCGACAAGTTTCAGACTCCTTCGAAAATTTGCGAAAATGGAGAAGGAGAAAAAGGGCCTTAAAGCGCAGATAAAGAAGCTGAGGAATCTCCTTCGCCATTCATCCAAAGAGACTGAAGGTGAGCGAACATACGCAAACACGGTTTCGTCGGCTGTGTCGACAGAGGAGAAAGAAAATAGTAGGTCGCTATAGCTTGATATGAATGACAACCAGTGTCTTTTGCGAGAAAACCGTGGTCAGGCGAAATCTCAGCGAACAAAAAGAAATCTCAGGGTACCTCAAAAAGGCACAGAGAGTCATACAAGGGAACAAGAGCGGGTTACACCGCAGACGAAAATCGTGCCGCTGAAAACGAAAAATTATCAAAATGTCGTAGTAAACAGGCAGTCATGCGTTAGTCCTGCCGAGTCAAACCTTCCTAAATCGGTGGAAGGCGGTAGCCGGGATATCCGCGGTGAAGACTCTGCAGGTATGATTGAAACACAAGGTCGTCTAGTTGATCGCAGTTAATGCATTGTTATAAAGGGCATACCTGACCAACCAAGACGTTAAAAATTGTCTTCGAGAATGACGAACAGGCGCAACTTCTTTTGAGCAGGAAATCTGCGCTCCAACATGCTCATCCATTGGTTTTTTCAGCGGGACTTTTCACCCGCGGAGCGAGAAAAATGGAGGGGGCTCAAATTGGAAGTCCTCAGGCGGACGAGTCTGGGCGAGACGAATCTCAGAATAGTGGACGGAAAGATTATACGCGTTCAGAGACCATTCCTCTGGAGAAAGCCCATAACTTTAACAGCTTAGGAGTGATGGAAAGCAGTTCATCCCGATCAGGTCCCATCGGCTTTTGCACTCAATCCCAGGAAATGGATAAACGCCTGTACGCCGGAGTTGCTCGTGCCAAATTAAGATTTTTGCATACCAATGCTTAAAGTCTCGTTTCGAGGATCGAAGAACTAAAAACGATAGTTTCCGAATGAATCCCTGACGTCTTCGCCATAACGGAAACTTGGCTTAACACCGAAATCGTGAGTGCTGAGATTTCGATACCGGGTTACCAGCTCTTTCGCAGAGACCGTCAAAGTAGACAGGGTGGTGGGGTAGTCTTATATGTAGGGGCAGGAATTTCTCAGTTGAACGAGCCCACGCCCTCTCCCTTGAATATGAATCCGTCTGGATAAATATAAAGAAGAGCTGTGCACAAAATCAAGAATTCCTGGCTATTTACAGACCAACAAACCTTCTAAGTGCAGCTGATGAGTCGCTCCTTGGTTTAGTCGAAGACGTAGCTAGCCACCAAGAGGTACTTATTGCTTGGGATTCCAACATACCTGCAATAGAGTGGGAAACTATGGCAGTTAACGGTGGGCCAGCTTTTTTTGCAATAAGCTACTGGACCTCACACTCGATCTCCCTCTGGCGCAACATGTGAAGGTACCAACAAGATTTCGAGAGAACAAGAGAGCGAATTGTCTAGACCTAGTTTTCACTAAAGGCTTCTCTAATATCGACGAAGTGTATTCCAATGCACCTCTCGGGAAAAGTGATCATGCTACATTAATATGGGATTACTCGCTCTTCTGTCAACGCCAGAAGAGAACAGGAGGCCAACCTAATATATGGAAGACAGATTTTAACACGACGAAGAACGAATTGCTGTCCATGAATTGGGACCAATTACTGAAGGGAAATCCGGAGGACAACTGGAGATCTTTTAAGGCGATTTCACTCGACCTGATTCGGCGCTGTTGTCCACCTAAAGTACAAAAAATAACTAATTGACCTGCTTAATTAACTAGGGACCTAAATAGGCAGCTACGGAAGAAAAGCAAAAGATGGAAAATATTCAGGGAAACTGCGTCACTAGCGCATTTCGAAGAACTTCGTCGTCAACGAAATGCAGTCAAAAAATGTATCCGTCAGGCACGGAAGGAGTACGAATCCATAATTATCCGACAGGCTGAACAGAAGCCCAAGATTTAAGTTCACTACCTTAACAGTAGACTGAAAAATAAGGACCCGTTCGCGGTGCTGGAGGATGATAATGGTGTAGAGATAATTGAGAACAGCGAGAAAGCCGAGCACTTAGGGCAGTATTTTGCCTCGGTTTTTACTAAAGAAACAGAGTTTCGCAGTCGTAGTGCCAGCACTGCTGTTGAGACTACTGGTCCCGTTCTTGACTCCATACTCTTCCCGACAGCTGTCATTGAAAGGGTGCTGCAAAATCTCAAAGAAGCAAAGTCCTCGGGTCCAGACAATATACCGGCCAAATTCTTGAAAAAATTGGCGAATGAATTCTTCAAACCACTGGCACACATCTTCCGCTCGTCATCGGAATGGAAGACAGCAAATATTTTTCCGATACATAAGGGCGGGGCTCGCACTAATGCCAACAATTACTGGGCTGTTAGTCTAACATGTATCTGCTGTAAAATAATGGAGGCCATAGTTAAGATAGCAACAGTGAAGTTCCTGGAGCAGGGCGATTTACTCTCAGACCTGCAGCACAGCTTCAGACAGAACCGCTCCTGCCTTTCCAGTTTATTGCTCTCGGCGGAGCAATGGACTCGCGCACTGGACGAGGATGTTAGGGTCGATGTCATCTACACAGACTTCAAGAAAGCCTTTGACAGCGTCTCACACAAACGCTTAGTCTACAAACTCTGAAATTGGGATAAGAGGAAGGCTGCTGACATGGATAACAGATTTTCTTACCGGAAGATTGCAAACCGTGTGCATTCAGGCCTCAAGGTCAACTCCTACCCCCATTCTAAGTGGTGTACCCCAGGGCTCCGTCCTAGGGCCGTTGCTATTCCTGGTTTACATTAATGACTGCTTCGACGACCTGAGATGCAGCGTCATCATGTTTGCTGACAATTTTAAGCTGTGGAGACCCCTCAGATCTGACGCAGACAGGTACGCACTTCAAGACACTCTCAACCGCCTGAGCAGCTGGTCAGCTCGTTGGCTCCTTAATTTTAATATGGAAAAATGTGTGTTCATGAGATTCCGCACCAAAAAGACCAATAAGGAGGTCGATTCCTTTCAATACGTCCTTGGTGGTCAGCCCCTCTCAAATGTTGTGGGATAGAAAGACCTGGGCGTCCTAATGGCCTCCTCGCTGAAACCATCATTACAGTGTCAAAGGACAGTCCAAAGTGCAATAAGGGTGTTATTTGCGCTGAGGCGAGGATTTGTGCAGATCGATAAAGAGCTGTTCGGGAAAACCTATGAGGCATTTGTTTGCTCTCACTTAAAGTATGCAGTCCAGGCCTGGTGACCATGGTTGAAGAAAGATTATCAACGACTGGAAAGAGTACAGGCGTTGGCTACGAAGATGGTCAAGAATCTCCATAATTTGCCTTACGAAACCAGGCTGACCGAACTAAATCTGTTTCCTCTAAATTACAGGCGACTGCGCGGCGATCTCATTCAAACCTACAGGATTGTCAGAGGCCGTGGGTGTGCCCTAAACTTTGATGAATTCTTCGAATTGGCCGGGACTGACAGTCTGCGTGGTCATCCCTTCAAACTGCAGAGGAAGCTGGCTCATTCGGACGTCCAACGGAACGCCTTCTCTCACAGGGTTATTGGGGCATGGAACGGACTCCCTGATGCTTTGGTTCTTTCCGAAAGTGTCCAATCCTTTAAGTGTAGACTAGATGCTCATTTGTTGAAAAACTACACTACATATAATCACGATTGTTTGAGCGGCGGCAGTATGCGCCTGGCTCACACTTACCGCTAACTTTTGAACTTTCCGCATTTGCTGATGTAATTGATGACTTTATTTCTGCTTATCGATATGAATAAGGAGCTCAAGGGCGAAAGCCTCATTCCCTTAATAAACTGACTTAAATTTGCGTCATTTGATGACCTTCGGCCCATAAACCCCCTCCCAGAAGGTTCGAAGTTCTTAGAGATATTGATCAAAGATAAGATGATGTGTCACTTAACAGAGAATAATCAACTGAGTGTTGCTGAGCATGGATTCTATAAAGGTGCGTCTTGTAACACCTGCCTGCTCTCTTTTGTTATGCCGTCAAATATCGTCGGTCCTCTTCTGTGAACGCAATTCCAACTTGGAAGAAATTACTCAGAAATGTGAAATTTCTGCAGAACTGTCCTTTGTTCAAGAAACCTAGTAATCGTTTCTTTCGCATTCGGAAGAACTCCCATAAATTTTGGGCACTGAATCCACCGATCGAATATACCGTAGTGATTGCGCTTGTGATCTGTCATTCGTTCTTAATCGTGTCAAAAAGCACCTTCCAGATATTAGGCTGATCATCTGTTCTCGTCTGGGGTTGAGAGAAGTGTGAGTAAATACATGGAAGCGTAATATGGTCACTCTTTCCGACAGGCGCACTGGAATACTCTTCGTAAAATAAAGAGAAGTTTTCAATGTGAACCAAGTATAGGCAATTCGTTCTCTGATTCTTTATAAATCTTGTTGTTGACTTCACAAACTGCGCCAGAGGGAGGTCGAGTATGGCGTCCATTAACGTATTGCTGAAGAAAGTTGGCCCACCGTTTCCTACTCTGTCGTAGGTGCGTTGAAATCCTCAGCAGTAAGAACCTCCTGGTGGCTAGCTTCTTCCTTGACTAAATGAAGCAACGACTCATCAGCAAAGCTCGGAAGAATAGGAGGTCTGTAAACCGTCAGAAATTCTAGGTTTTGAGCTTTCCTCTTCCTTATCTTTATCAAGGCAAGTTCTGCAATGGCAATGACGTCGGAGTTTCGTTGTGAAACTGGCGCTTTGACTTCATCAAACTTCAAGTAGATAACTTGAGAATAAGTATATAGGAATGTCAATTTAGCCTGAGTAATTCCGACATAAGGATGTTCGGTCATTTAATGGGATTGAATGCAAAATCCGGCCGGAGCTGCTCGGAAGCATTTTTTATGTTGCTTACCGGCACGATGGACGACAGTGTATGAATACTCTAAAAAGGTTTGTCTGCCAGCGCGCGAATTGACCAGCAGGATTCTTGAAGTTGTCTTACCACCTCAGTACCTGGTGATCGGTATGTAATATGAACCGATTGCCGATTGTGCACAAGCGTTCAAAATCCTCAGACCCGAGATAAGTTGAAATTCATTTATAACTGAAATATTTAACATATTTCTGCGTCGATTTTGCGTCGATTTTGCGTCGATTTTTATTAGCTGTCGAAAATAACACATAAATCCATTCCACTCTCTCCATTCAACCATGACTGATGTTACGTTTGCTGTCGACAAAGTAGATCTTTCGGCCATCGTCCGTTTACAGAAGTTCATCGAGAAACATGAACATATCTTTACGATTCTCGATTCACTAACAGACTCAAATAGATTCACGAACAGCCTAACGAGCCTACCACAAGTTGAATCGATTATACATTTAGTTTCGTCAGAAGTCGCGGATAGATCGAAACGCAGGCTCAATTTAATTATCCGTAATATACCCCACACAGTTAATCCGACACCATCAATTCAAAATTTTATACATTCGTGTGGCTTCAATATCAGAGTAGCTAACACTAAAAGACTTCACTCCAGAAGCAAAAATAAACCCGTCTTAGTAACCTTCTACTCACAGGCGGAAGCTGAGACTGTCTTACAAAATCCCGAAGTAAAGAGAAATCTGCGGAACCTAAACTCGCTTATAGGTCCAGATTTGGCACCTATGCAAAGACGTAAACTTCGGGAAAAAGACACCAGCTACAAATACGATAATCAGCACTCCGGTCCCACAACTGAACCTTTAGCCACTACTTCTACTTCTAGCACTTATAAAAAGAAATACACAGGCCAGCGTTAACCAAATGATAAACCCACAGCCCCCGCAGAAGGACCTCCAGCAAGCACGTCTGACTCTAGTTCTCATGATAAAAAACGCGCAACTGCAAAAACAGTTAGAACTGCTGGTCGGAAACAAACGAGGAAGGCAAAACAAAATAACAACGTTCAACCAGAACAAAACGATAATGCAGATCCCGGACCGAGTCATGTGACATCCTTAGATAACAGTATAAGTTTTACTACATCCCCCAAGACCGATCAATCAGTACTAGAAAACGACTGCCAAACAAGACACATAAACCAAAAGGCCTTGTTAAGCACACCAACACAACCAAAACGCCCTAGGTATGTTGACAGAACAAATAGAAGCCCACCAAACTCTAACCAAAAACAAACAAGCTTCTATAACGGCATCTCGACTCCCCAAAATCTACCTGCATGGCATAGGAATAAGCCAAACCACTCTAGCATTCCAAACTCCTTACCACCTAATTACAACCCTACAAATTACTTTGGCTTTTACACCTCCCCAACTGAAACTCCATGTGGGTACAATTACCATCTAGTTAACGCACCTCCCCATATGTACCCTCTGTCCATACACACCAGCCCATGCACTCACACTCCGCCATACGCATCACCATATCCTCCGAGAATCACATACCTACCTCCATTTAGTCCATCACTCACTCAAAGTACCCCCAGAAATCCTTTTTTCACCACAGCCCATCTCTTCCATATCCAACATCCTAAAGATAGATGTTATTAATTCCAGATCGATTGTCAACAAAATATCCCAACTTAGAACTTTTGTTGAAATATATAACCCCGATGTAATTTGCATTACAGAAACATGGGCAAATGAGCTTATATCGAATGCTTCACTATATGTCCCAAATTATAATTTCTATCGACAGGACCGTGTTAATAAACAAGGCGGAGGTTGTCTTATCTACATCAAAACTAGCATTGAGCAAAGTGGTATTGATGTCCCAACCGAAACCTTTGCTGTAGAAGCATGTTTTGCCACAATAAAATCTCATGCCCAGGAAAACATACTAGTCGGATGCCTCTACTCCCCTCCAGAATGTAGTAGTGATGACACAAGCCTCAACCTCTTAATAAGCAATATAGCTAACATAAAAACTGAATATAAGATAACTGCAGGCGACCTAAACCGCCCAGAAATAAACTGGGTCGAATTATCAGCACCTACCAGGCACGAAGAATTCTTGTCTACAATTATCTTTAATAACTGGACACAAATAGCTGACAAACCCACTCGAGGAAACAATATACTAGACTTTATTTTCACCAACGATATCTGGCCCCTCTATATGCACTAAGACTGCGCAACCTTTGAAAGTGACCACAAAGCAATAATATCAACACTCCCCTTAAACGCAAAACTAGCACCCCATTTTAGTAACACCCGCCTAAACCCAAAAAAACTTGATGAGGACTCCATGAACAACTATATTAGATCATTGGACTGGAGCCCATATCTTCTTACAACATCCCCTATGGAAGCAGTTAACCTATTATACTCTGTCCTATTTGTAATTCGAGATACCTTGATAGGCGAAAGACTCCCGTATAAGAAATCACCAATCCCGAACTTCCTTTCAACTAAACTAAAAAAGCTACAAAAACAGCTACGCGACCCCTCTGTGAGTTATTTTTCCACACTTCGTCGAATTAGGGAAATTCACGACCTAGTCACGAAAATAGAAACACAAAAGACCATAGCAGCAGAACATCGGGCACTAGAATCCCCCGAACGAACAGCTCAGATGTTTCAGAAACTAATGAGTAATCATCCACAATCAGGACCACGAACTATTATTAATGAATTAGGGCAAGTTATAACCAATGATAAACAAATAGTAAACTTATTCAACAGATACTTTTCAACTAACTATACAGTCGAAGAGGGAACCATCCCCCAACCGACCGAAATGACTGAACGCATCCTTAGTGAGATTCATTTTAGTGAAGAAACTGTTAAAGTAGCCATCAAACAACTATCAAACACCAAATCCTATGGGACAGACAAAATCCCACCATGTATTCTGAAGCATATGACATATGCTCCAATACTCCTATCTAAATTATTCACCCTACTCCAGTCAAATGCAATTTTTCCGGACATGTGGAAATACTCGACCATTGCACCTATATTTAAAAGCGGCAACCGATCTCATACCCAAAACTATCGTGGTGTTCACCGAACACCGGCTATAGCTAAAATCCTCGAGAAAATAGTATATAACCAATTGATAGACCATCTCATGAAAGCCAACCTCATTCTCTCCTCTCAACATGCATTTTTACCCAAAAAGTCATGTCAGTCCTGCCACCTTACTTTTTTGGAATTCGTTTCCAGCAATAGAGATGATGGAAACACGGTTGCTTCAATATACTTCGATCTAAGAAAGGCCTTTGACAAAGTCTCCCATAAAAGACTACTGATAAAGCTAAAAAGTCATGGAATTAGGCCACCCCTTCTCGATTTTCTTAAATCTTATCTTCAAAACCGATACCAGGTGTTGCAAATTCGAAGCGTCGTCTCAGAACCATCCCCTATTACCAGTGGAGTACTTCAAGGCACTATCCTAGGCCCCTTTCTATTTCTCATATATATCCACGACTTATCGTCCATATCTGTCTCAGCTAAGACGTTTTTATATGCGGACGACCTTAAAATTGCATATGCATATAACGGGAATACAGTAGCCAATATTCATAGAACAATTCAAACTGATCTCAGAAAACTCAGCGAATGGAGTAGTCAGTGGCAGATGCCCTTTTCACCCGAAAAATGCCATCTCCTGATATTTGACCCACAAAAACTCCCCCCCATAATATTCGAGGATAATGAAATAACAGAGGCCCAGTCGGTAAAAGATTTAGGTCTCAGCTATACAAATACTCTTGATTTATCTCCCCACGTCCAACAAATATCACCGAAAGCCACTAGCCTGTGTGGATTTATATGTAAAAATTTCAGCTTAAATGCACTAAGAATACAACTGTTCAAAATGTATGTTTTACCTCTCCTAGATTACTGTTCAATTTTCTTCGGCATAATGCCCTCAGACGGCCGAAAGAAACTAGAAGGCATTCAGAGACATTTGACTAGATCTTTGTCTAGAAGTGATGGCATCCAGGGTTCATACTTAGAACTATATCATAAATACGGTCTTCGACCACTCTGGATCAGAAGACTTCAAAATGGTCTAAACTTCCTATTCAAGGTCACCCACGACCAAGATATTCTCAAAATGAATTTACTTACCAACCAAAACGCCCCTAGAAACACCAGAAATAGCGAGTATATTATAAGGATTCCCAAATTCACAAAGTCCCAACGGTCAAATTTCTACTCCATAAGATATGCGACTATCTGGAATTCTCTTCCAGGTTATATCCGGAAAAGTCGAACACTAATCGAGTTTAAAATAAAAACTAAGAAATTCCTCTAAAATAACAATACACATTTATTTTTGAATAAGATAGGACATTTTTCAAGTCAATACGTTGATATTGAATTTGGTCCAAAAGGGCTCTGATGATGCCAGCCGATTGAAAAATACCCGAACATAGCACTGAAAATAATCAAATTTATAAAAGATAGCATCATTGATAAACATAGAACAGATAATGATATTCTTTTATTTTCCTCCCTTTCTAGTTTTCATCAGCTATATCACCTGACACTAAATATCCCTTATAAAGCTAATAAAAATATACCCTTCGATAAAACCCTGCATATTATAAATAAATATAAATAAATAAATTTTAATTTAATGCCAGTTTACAGGCATTGTCAAGGGAAGCGATTAAACACAAATCCGACCAGCAGTGAAAAAAAACTCCTGAGCTTAAGGCATAAAAATATAGTTGATGGTGGTTTTTGTGGTTTGGAGGGCTCAGGAGAAAAAAAACTGTCGGTGGTGGTAGAATATCGACCGTCAAGAAGGGGGGAGGTTGCACGGTATCGGAGATTATTGGACGTCAAATTCCTTTCATGAAGTTGGGGATAGTCAAAGTAGAGGCGTTGAGGAACAGCTGGTGAGACCGGCCATAGTGCTCAGAGACCACAAACGCCATCGCTACGGTACAGTCGATCAGTAGATTCAGCACTCAAAATTTGTGGGAGCTTTTCTGAATGCAAAAATCGAGTAATGGTTCTCTTAAATAAAGGAAAATTTTGCAGACATTTCACACTCATGGGTAGTTTATTCCAAATAGCAATTGCATTTACAGAAAAGAACCGACGATATTTAACAGTACGTGCCAGAGGCAGAAATAAGAAGACCTCACGGTGACTGTTACGTCATGGGTGGATATGATGTCTTAAA
>CACRXP010000249.1:471650-501519 GCA_902702965.1 Spirometra erinaceieuropaei | reverse complement strand
TAACTGATTCAGTATGGACATTATCATGAGGAATAAATTGGTAAAACGGCCGTGGAGGAAACAAGTTAGGGGGTGGGGGACGCAATGTTTCCATTGGAACAAGAGGTCTATTAAACGGTGGGAAAATCGGCATATTCGGCCTAACTGCCTCGATATGAGGGCTGGGGGGCAGTTGCGAACCCGCTACGTTTTGAGTCGGGGTATTTGAGGCACTGTTCGCCGATTGTGGAGGAAAACATTTTATACTGGTGCTGGATTTATTGGGTGTCCGAGTGGCTGTGACAGCAATTGGATTTGCCTTTGACTTAGGCACATGCTTAGGCTTACTAGGGGTTGCTGAGGGAGTCGATAGAGGCGTGTTTATACCAGGCGTGGTGGTGTGTTTAAAGAGGTCAGCATTAAAAGTAGTCGAACTCCCTACGGAATTGACTATGCCGTGACTTGCAGATGCCGCAGGTGGTGTTGTAGAGGACATATTCAGACTGACAGTAGGTGTCATTATCTTGGTGTTGGTTTTTGCCGATTTCAGTTTATTCAGTCTTCGCTGCAGGGGTGTGAGGTCTGGCGAAACGGAGCAGCGCCATTTACGGCAGAAGTCTCTAGTCATCTCCCTACTCGACAAGATAAAATCGACTTCTATCATGGAGAAAAGGGTAACTAGTATCGGCGCATTACGACTAAGCGAGCGAAGTCGCTTAGCTTGTGCGACACTAAAATTCAAGCCACAACTTTGTAGGAACACATGCGCTCCCTCCATAGCAGATAAGTGGCTCGGAATGTTTCGCAGTACGAAATTATGCTTGCGTTTAATTCGTTCCTTAGTTTCCGAACTTATTACCCCAATGAGTTTAAAAGCTTGTTCAAGCACTTTTTCAGAAGTGCTGTTTATGTCTCCATAAATCAGCTGATCGATTATTTCGCCGGCTGATGGCCTGCTACGACTAGCAGAGGCGTATTTTTGGACGACTGAAGGGTCGAGAGGTTCTACATGTACTAAAGGGATTTGTGAGCTAATCAGATCTGCAGACGGCGAAGAACATACGCTGGCGTCTGCCATGTCTTCAGTCACGATTTTAGCACCCAGAGACGGTGGGGAGGCCGCAAGCTTTCGCCTTTTAGCACGTGCTCTGCGGGGCATTACAGACAAAAAAAGTTTTTTCGTTACAGAAGAGGGATCAAAACGGAAACGCGCACTGAGTAGCACGTATTACTGTTTTTTTTACCACGAAAACTAGAAAGCGGTAGTAGGGAAAGGATTCACTACAATGGATTTTTACAAAATACGACTATTTTGCCAGACTATCAAACAAACTGGGAAAAAAATTTTACCTTATATAGAAAGGCGCCTTTTAAAACGGACTCAAGTAAAAAACAGGCATTAATTACTTAAGAATATTCAGATAAATGCAGAGCTTCACTTATCTTTGAAATTGAGTCGTGCGTATGTCTATATTAAAGCCATATTAAACATATATACAACTATATTAGGTCATAGTAAACAGTCGACCCCTACTTCCCTAATAGCAGGCGAGTTCGCCGCGAGCTAACGTACTCTAGGGGGAGAGTGGCTCTTTAGCCTGCTCGTGATTTGATTGGTTCCTGGGTCGGCATCGCCGGCGACGCGAAGGGCGCAAGCGGCCGCGCATACTTGCACTTGATTATCGATTAGCCTCGGCGGCCGATAGCCCTCCGGTTCTCGCCGGTGCCACTTTTTGCTTTCTCACGCTGCACTGCGCACGCCATGTCCCAGTCAACGCTGCCATTGACTGTCTTTGCCTTATATCACTCTTCTTTGTGTTCTCCGTGCTCCCTGTTTTCTCACAAATATGTTTACTCCTGTTAATAGGCGTAAAATACGGCGCCAAGCACTTAAGGAAGCAGAAGAAATTATACGAAGAATCAACGAAGAGGTGGGTGAAATGCCGTCGTCGGACACATCATCCGGTAGCTGGTCGGAAAGCGACACGGATGATTCTATGTCCTCAACTTGTATGGCAAATGAATGCTCTTCTTCCTCGAAGGGTACGAGTAAGCCTACGGACGTAGAAGTTGGTATAACGACAGAAGTTGAGGAGGAAGATCCAAGCCCTCGTGAAAGTTTGCGAAAGTGGGCTTTACGGTCGAAAATTCCGCATTCCCACTTGAACGATCTGCTCAAGGCTCTGAAACCGTGGTTGCCTGACCTACCTGCTGACGCACGAACGCTGTTGGGCGCAAAATACTTCTCTGCACCGAGCACGGCAATGGTCAGCGGTGAGTACGTGCATTTGGGTCTTCCCACTCAGGTCAACGCACATTTGCGTAATTTAGCTCTGCCCCCTTCGGTAGAAGAAGTAGTTGTGAGCCTAGCAATAGATGGTCTTCCAATCCATAGGAAGAACAAACGTGAATTTTGGCCTATTTTAGGCAGAATTAGGAAGCCAATATTAAGTAATGTCTTCACTGTAGGTATATATTGTGGAGTAGGTTAGCCATCGGACGTGCAGGCGTTCTGCAAACCACTCGTCGACGATTTAATGTCGTTGAACGAAGACGGTTTGCTGCTCGATGGGGTTGACAGAACTCTGCGCTTCCGTCTGGCTTCCGTCATCTGTGACGCTCCAGCAAGAGCTTTCATAAAGCAGATTAAGAATTTCAATGCTTACTATGGCTGCGAACGTTGTTGCGTTAAGTGGGAGTACATCGATAAGATAGTTTCTGATAGTGTCTCCGAACATGCTAGGACAGATGAGGATTTTTTTCAAGGGACGATGACTGCCACCGCATTGGCGTATCGCCATTGCTGGCATGCAACGTGGGAATGGTAAGCTCATTCCCTTTAGATCCTTTGCATTTGGTTTACCTCGGTGTAATGAGAAGACTGCTCAACTTGTGGCTGCGCAGCCCTAGGGGCAGTGCATATAGGCTGTCTACATCGGAGGTATCCACTATAAATAAGAACTTGCGCGCGTTGAACTCGTACCTGCCGAGGGAATTTTCACAGCGCGCTAGGTCATTAAATGACCTGGACACGTGGAAAGGCACAGAACTGCGCCAATTTTTGTTGTACACTGATGTAGTTGTTCTTTATGGTGTGCTTCCACGCAAGTTTTGGAAGCACTTCTTACTGCTTTTTACAGCAGTACGCTGCCTAGTACGGCCTCGCTTATGCAGACAGTGGGTCCCGTTTTGTAGCCGCGTATTACGCATGTTCGTCGATAAATTTGCTTCTTTGTACGGTAGGAAGGAAATGGTGTATAATGCTCACAGCATTGTGCACTTGGCGGACGATGTAAAACGACATGGTCCGCTGGACGCTTTTTCATCGTTCCCCTTCGAAAGTTACTTAGGCAGATTAAAGCGTCTGCTTAGGAAACCATCCCAGCCACTGCAACAAGTAGTGCGTAGGTTAGGCGAATTGCAGTCAGTGGCAAGTGATGTCCACCTTCATCTGGAGTGGACGTGTAAACAACAGCATACAGATGGACCAGTAGCGCAGCATCATGGTGCATTTACACAATTTAAATGTATCCAAATGGATAACCTAGTCATTAGTACTACAATTGCTGCTGGCTCAGTGGCCATCGATGATAAACTTGTTAGGATTAGAAATATAGTGCGATATGCATCAGGCGACATCGACATAGTTTACTCGGAATTTATTTACATAGAAGACTTCTTTGATTATCCCGTAGACTCCTCGAACATTAAGGTTTTCAAGTGTAAGTTAGGGAGCGATATTCACAGCTGCCGTTTGCCGAGCACGGTGCAGAAGTATGCGTGCTCCCCAATGCAGGAGGGATTCGTCCTCATTGAAATTAATGGACGTTGGGACACAGCGGACAGTGCGGCGGTTGGTGAGCCTACCGCCTGACGGATGATTGCGTACGACGACGGCATTTCAACACCTTCTTCGAAGTTCTTCAGTGTCTCACTTGAAATCCCACCGCTAAGCGGTCACTATCTGCGAATCCTACAACCCAACGGTCCCTTATTTACAGATTCGCAAATGGTGTGGGGGTACTGTGGGACTTAGATTAGTTTCGGCCCAAAACCTTACGTACTAAATTCCCGTTGGGTTGTAGATAAGTATGTGCGAACGTCCGCATAGGGAAGGAAGGCCCAACAAGAAATACATTGGGCAGGATTACCTAGGCGACGATTCATTTCCATCAACTTCCTCATCGTCGGTAAGGATAAAAAGCATAGCGAAACAGGTTCGTTTTAGGAATCAACATCCAATTCGGACAGCAGCTCCACAATTCCAAAGGGACTTTCACCTAATCGTTCAAGTAAGTCTTCGGTTTTGCTATTACTTATATAAATTTCAGATGGAGGGCATGTCACTGGCACCCCGAAACAGAAGCGACGAAGACATGAGCATTCAGTTACCCGCCGCAGACATAGGAAGCATAAGAAACGATCTCATTGGACAGCCTCCGGTATAAAGGAAATACTGGCTGGGCAAAGAGAATTGAAAGCCCAGATGGAAGCAATTATGGAGGTTGTTCGTCACCTGGCGGCATCCAACTCCCTGCCGTCAGCCGCTGAGACACCAATTGTGCAAAGAGTTAGCACATTGGCCGGTTACGACGAGCTGACGACAAAAGTGTCAGACACGTCATACAGGCGAAATTTAGTAAACAGTGTTCGTTATTAATAATAACCTAATTCAGGTTGCCTACCTATCGGCCATGGGGGGTGACACAGTTTCGGCCTTTGCCGAACGAATATTTTTCACCCTCTTTTCAGAGGACGTCGCGGAGTTTCTCACTCTTTACGGCAGAAAGCCAGGTACACGGGCTTTATTTGACAGTCCGGTGTATTCTGTGATCCTGGGTAGGATTTGCAATTAGACCAAATAAACATTCACATTCTAGAGGTCTTCAATCGCTGGAATAAGGACCACCACTCGGACCGCCAGCAATTAGAAAATGCATTTAAGAATGCATTTAAGAAGGGGCACGATCGTTATCAAAGAAAGTACCATAGGGCTTCGCACAGTAGACAATCAAATGGTACCTGTTAATATATTGATGCTATTACTATGTAAAATAAATCTTAATATGTTTACTTACCACTGCCAAAACTTTCCCTTTTAGACCACTCCTCAAATATCGCAGAAGCCGCCGATTACAACAGAGAGGAACAGATATATTAATAACTATTTTCTTATAATTAAATTCTCTTAGACCAAACATATGTTCCTTTATTTACCTTACCGGGAAAAAGGGCGGTTATTAATGGGAATTGGGCAGCACAAGTGAGGGGGACCCCTGGTTGGGAAAGCGCTGGAGCTCGTTTTTGGAGCTCGGGCCAAGCTCTGAACGACCTCGCTAGCCCGTTTTTCAGAGCTCATTTTGGGCTCGTTTTCGCGAGCTCCGTATGAGCTCTGATCGCTGACCATTTCAGAGCTCCAGCAGAGCTCGCCTGCCTCGCAAAACGAGCTCCGTGCGAGCTCATTCAGAGCACATTTTGCTATTAGGGTTCTATAATTTCACATTAACAAGAACAAAATGATACATGATTCAGTAATATTTTGACAGTTTTGATTGTGACTTACCATTGAATGCTTCTTACTCCTGATATATATTCATCTTTTCCAGCTCTTAGTCCAGACAACGATGGTAAGCCTCCTGAAAAACACGTAGGAACTGTGCGACCGCCCCCTTACAGCTGGCCAGATAGACTGACAACCAGCAACTAGATCACACCGAAATTTACCCAACAGGCCGGTATCAAAGTTCTTCAAATGTAATGAAGGACATATTATTCATGTCCCCGAAAACTACCAAAATTGCAAACTTCAATTTTTATACTGTACATATCGTTATTTTTTGAAACTTTTGTTATTATTTTCCCTTAGAAATGAGGTTTTTTTTAACTTAAAACAAACTCTCAATTCGCGCTCTTTTGGCTAACCAGACACCCGAAGCAAATGAAGTCAAAGTGCAGTTGAAATTGACGAGTTTGTTTTAGGTTTTTTTCCTGAGTTCAAAGGGGACTGACAGTGCCCAAGGAGCGCTACAATAAACCTATTCTATGCTATTCTAGGTGATGGTGAAACTTCTTGACAAACGCCGCGACTGCCAGGATCTCTCGTACTCGTCGGAACATCGCAAAATGGACCCTTTGCTAGTAAGGCCATTCAGAGGGGCGGTTGTGTGTGTGTGTGAAATCTTCGATAGGGCGGCGATAATGGCAGGCCAACCCTATAAACCCGCGGAACTCGGAAACTGACGTAGGTTGTGGCCAGTGTCGAATCCGCCCAGTCTTCATGGGATCTGTCTTTATCCCATCAGTTGAGACAATGTAACCCAAAAATGCGACAGATGTCGGCAAGAAACAACACTTGGCCGGGTACAGTTCAAGGTCCACGGCCTGGATACGGGCGAAAATGGTTCGAAGACGAACGTGGAATGACTCTACCGATGACCCATTTACGATAACATCGTTCAGATCCAGGTAGGACACAAGTCCTGTAAAACCGAGGCCATCAGACGGTGAAAGGTCCCAGGCGCGTTTGCCAACCCAAATGTCACGGTTTTAAAATCTTTAGCTCAAAGGAAATGGAAAATGAAGTCTTACACCTATCCTCAGGGGCCATTTCAACCTGCTAGTAGCCGGACTATAGATCAAGATTGAAGACAGCCTCCCATGCGAAAGCAGCAGAATTCTGACAGGTAAGAATGTGAACGGCAGTCACCTTTCCACGAGGTAGGTTGGGAGGAGGGTTTAGGGAGCAAGCGAATGACGTCTGAATGCTGGGGAATGTTGGAACCGCCTAAATCATTGACTAGCTGATGATGAGGACTCAGGGGAAAGTAGAAGGGGAGGGTTGTCGTCTTAGACTTGGGATGGCCAGTGGCAAAATTGATGCCGAGATTATGTGTATGCAGAAAATTAACCCTAAATAAATACTATGCGACTGAATATCAGGATAAACGCAAAGAGGATGGCAAAATTCCGATGAACTCAAGAAAAAAGGTACGGAAAAGAGAGGGAGGGGATGCTTGTGTAAGATCTTGGTTTGTTGAAACCAAGCGTGCGAGAACCCCTTAGGGTTTAGCAGGGAGCAGGCGGCCCCTGTATCTACAAGAAACGCCAAACGTCTTCCGTCAAGAATAGGTGCACAGCAGTCAGACGGACTTGATGTTACTTTAGGGACTGGATAGTACTCACTCGAAACTTCAGCCGCTTGGGTCTGACGGCCTGAGTGCGGACGAGTGAAATTTCGGTACGTCTACGTCGCCAACAACCGAGTCTGCTGTTGTCGGAGGACTGAGGCTGAGCAATAGGGATTGGAAACCGATGACTGATAGCGTTCCTCGTACTCCTGCACAAGGGTCAGAAGGGGTTCCGACGAAAGTTTGGTCTTCTTTAGTAACTGCCACCGAAGGTTATTATCTTACAATTCAGCGCGAAAATTCATGGTCAGAACGACATCAGTCACAGTTGAATGTTGGTCGGGGATAGTTCCGATAATAGAGGGACGAAGTTTCAAATTCAAAATTCAAATTATTTTTATTAAAGACCCGTCAGGGTCCCATCAAGGCAAGTAAAAATAAATTTACATGCAAATTTTAGACTACGTAGGCAAAATATGTACAAAGTGCAATACATAGTTTTTCAGATTAGAAGTCCGTTAAGCAAAATGAAAAAATGAACGAGGGTGAAAAAAACTCCATAGCAAAATTTAAAAATGATTGGATTAATTTAACAGGAGAAAAAAAACCCTCAAAAAATAAACATCAGAAAAATGCGCGGACGACGGGCCTGTATGTGGCAGTATAGAATGGAATATAGTCGGACATCAACATGACCGAAATAAATATCAGCTGTATATGGCATTGTATAACGGATTTCATAAAATGGTACTTAGGCGTGTCAGTCAGGACTGGCCTGTATGTGGCCAGTCTCGAGCTTATAGGAACCCAGATGCGGTCGGTTTCATTCAACCGAATCCATCCGAGCATGGGGGAAGGGAGATTGACCAGACTACTAGTATATGGCAAATATAGAAGGCTTCGTAAAGATCGTCGATGGAGCGCATTCTGTAAAGGCACGATGACAACCAGTCTCGAGGCGACATGAACCCAGATGCGGTCGATTACATTCATCAGAGTCAATCAGAGGATAGGGCAAAGGAGATGCGACCAGATTACTAGTATACGGCGAATATAGAAGCTTCGCCAAGAGCGTCGATGGAGCGCATTCTGTGAGGGCACTATGAAAATCAGTCTCGAGGCAATAGGAACCCAGATGAGGTCGGTTACATTCATACGAGTCCAACCGAGGATGGGGTAGGGGAGATGCGACCACACCACTGGTATATGGCGAATACAGAAGGTTTCACTAAGAGCATCGACGGTGCGCATTCTGTAAGGGCATGATGCATGAACTGAAAAATTGGAAAAATTAACATTTCTGGTGAGGGATCTTAGGAAGCGAGACTACTCATAAAAGAAGGAAATGTGAACAGATCCAGAAATTTAATGGCGACATGCTAAATTCCCCGTGGCCCTTTCTCAGTGTCATAGAAAACGTTGTCTGGGAAGGATGAGGAAAACAAAAGTTTAATCGAGTCAGTATTCAGATAACGGCGTAGCCTTCTCTTAAATGTGTGTAGATTTTCTGAAGATCTTATATTTATTGGAAGGTTATTCCAGAGGAAAGTATATCTGGAAGCGAAAAAAAGGGAGCGCTTTGAGGTGGAGGACGCTAGAGGAGGTATAATCAGAGACGAATTGCGAAGATTGTATAGGCGACTACTAGGGGTAAGTGCTGAAATCCGAGGAAAATTCGAATTATGATTAATGCGAAAGAGGCGACAGAAGCCCGCTTCTAGTCTTCGAACCCATAAAAATTTTAGGTTAATTAGCTGGCATCTAGCTGAGTATGAGATATTGGGATGTTCCTCAGCCAAAATTTTCCTAGAAAAACGTCTTTGGACATTTTCAATTTTTCAACGACTGGCTTCATTCATCAAACCAAAGAATGGGCAACAATACTCGAGAATGGGAAGTACAAACATACAATAGAGCCTTAATTTAATTTCAGGAAGATAGAAATTGTAAGAAATAAAGCCACAAATCTGTGCGGCTTTGGCTGTAATTCTGTCAGCGTGTGGCGAGAGATCAAGATACTAATGAAGCTTAAACCTAAATCCTTGATGGTGGTACATTCAGTCATAGGTGTGCCTTGAAAGACCACTGGTTGGGGTAGCCTATCAGGTCCAAAATTCATATAGCGACATTTAGACGGAGAGAATTCCATTAGCCATTTTGAGCTCCAAGCTGAGAGAGAAAGCAAGTCAGCATGGATTTGCTCCAGGCAATGAAGGCTGGAAGATTTTTTGAAAGAATATACACATTTAAGATCATCGGCATAAATAAATGATTGAGAATGACCACTGGTTGAAAACGGTACCTTGTAGGACACCACTTACAATAGGACTTTCACTGGAAAGTGTAGATCCCACCAAAACCTTTTGTTTACGATTAGACAGGTATGACCTGAGAAAGTCTATTAGTGGACTGCGAATTCCCATAGCTTCCAATTTAATCAAGAGTATTTTATGTGGTACTTTATCAAAGGCTTTACTAAGATCAAAATAAATAACGACAACAGATAGGTGGTCATTACGAAGAGAGGTAAGTAGATTGAGAAACGACAGATGACATGTTTCACAAGAGCGATCTGGTAAAAAACCATGCTGGGAGGGGCTAATAACTTGATTGGCTATGCAAAAGTCGGTAATTTTACGGCGATAATTTTTCCAAAGATTTTGGCGAGAGAGGGCGTTTTATGGACACCTCGATAGTTCTGAACGTCAGAACGACAGCCAGAAATAAATACTGGAATAATAATAGAAGTTTTCCAATAGTCAGGGAAGAAGCCATTTACGAGAAATACTGAAAAGATTTTGCTAAGCAGAGGAGGAAAATCTCTTAGCTGTTTTATCAAAGAGTTTGGGATATTGTCCGTACCTACTGAGTGAGAGTTAGGAAGATGGCTTATCAGTTTTTGAATACATTTAGGAGAAAAATTAATGAAGCTAAGAGAAGCATCAGACAATGGAGGAATTAAAGGGATCGGATCAGTTTCAATGGTAAAATGTTTGGCAAAGAGGGAAATTAACATTTCTGCTTTGCCTGACTCCTCAGTAATGAAGGCATCGCTGGTACTAAGCAAGGGCGGAATGACTTGGTTGGACTTAGCAGATGATCTCTGACGGAAGATCTCAGCAACTGATTTAGAAGCATTCACGTCATTAATAGCTAAAGACTCTCTACGCCTACCTCGCGCGAGCCTCATTTTCGAAGCTAGTTCAAATATTTCAACGATTCTTAGATGAACTGTTAATGAGCTCACAGAAGGATTATAAAATTGCTTCCGTAACTTTTTAAGTCTGTTTCTAAGAAAGTGTGGGGGTAAAGGTGGAATTAGCGCTCGATTTGAACATCTTCCGAGGAATAAAGTCAAGAAGACATTCTGTTACGTTTTGTAATAGATTGTTGAAAAAGGTAAGATCATTATTTGAAAAAATATTGTGCCAATCAAGAGTGCATGTAAAGTTACTTACTAATTCCTTTTTAACATTAGCAAAGTCAAAAATATTACGTTGAACTGTTGGCTTTGCGGAAATGGCAACCGAAAGGCGACAATGGATTAATGCATGATCACTTGCAAAAAGGTCATGATAGAAATCCATAGATAAAGGGAAGGTGCCATTAGTAAAAATTTGGTCTAAAACACTATCGTTTCTGGTCGAGGAGTGAACTAATTGAGCCAGGTTTAAAAAGTAAATTGTGTCAAGCAGCTTCTTGAATCTAGGAGGAGAAGTATGTGTGTGCCAGTCAATTTCTGGCAAATTAAAATCGCCTACGATTATCTTGATATCAAAAGAAGTTTCTGCAACTTTTTCAAAGAGTTCACAAAGTTGGCTTTCATTTCCGGAGGAACAAGGAGGATTATAAACACATCCGACTAAGGCTTTCCTATTTTGCTTAAGTATTATCGAGGCGAAATGTAAATTTCCAGAGAAGGAGGAAATGTTCACGTCATGAGGCGATTGTGCAAGTGAGGCTCTTATATAAAAAAGGCATCCACCGCCGCGTCTTTCGACACGGTCCTGACGGTATAAACTGAGGCTATCTATATTGAGTGCCGAGTCTGAATTAAGAGAGTGGGCCCAAGATTCTGTAATGCACAATACGTCTGTGTCAAACTCAACAGCTACACTTCTTAGGTGTGCCATCTTTTGCACAACAGATCCTGCGTTGAGAGAGACAATACTGAGCATATTCCTAATATGTAGTTTCCGCTCATTGCTACTTATAAAAATGGAAGTGCCGGAGGTGGAAAATTAAGCTGTTGAAACGAAGCAATTGGTGGAGGACAAAGTTGCTGTGGTCTAAAATTTGTGGGGTAATTACTAACTAGAGATTCGTCATTAGGTGGAAAAACATTTGAGAAGGACCCAGGAAGAGGAAAGCTATTTTGTTGGGTTGGAAAAATAGGAGGCATGAAAATAGGATTTTGGGAATTTTTAGCATAATATGAGGGTAGTTTATGTTAGATAGCGGACGTAATGGTTTCGGGAAACAGTTAACATCAGGAAAGGGCTTTATTATTTGGGGTGTCAGACTAGCCATGGGATTGGAAAATTTATCAGCAATGCTACATACTTGCATTTTGCAGTCTGATGTGAAAGAGGGCTTCACAACTGTGGCGTTAATTCTAGAATTCAGGATAGGAACAGGTAAAGATCTCCCTGAACTATCATCTGGTTTATTTGGCCTAACCACAAGGTCAGACCTGAGTGGTCAGGCGTGGGAACGGGGTGGATTCGATGTAAGTTTATTAACTGAATCACTATTCTGAGTGCTGGGAGTCGGTTGTGCTTCAAGGACTGGCTCATCTTTACTGCTAAGATCAAGCTCCCTTGTAAATTTGGGAGCCGCATTTGAACAATCCTTGCTCCGTGGGGGAGTTTTAAAGAGGCTAGTTTTAACTGTCTCTGTGATAATATGATCCGTCGAAGAGCTAGATGGAACTGGGGCCGCTGTAGATAGTGGGGAGATTTGGTCGACGCCCGATGGGGAAACTGCTTTAGAGGTAAAAGGCATATGAGTAATATTCGGGGGTGGCTTTATGTTTGTTAATGGAGGAAAAACTCTGCGTTACATTGGAGTTTGATCTCGACATATAAAAAGTTTATTTCTTCTGAGATATTGAGCTGAGCGCTCCAAGTGGAAGAAAAAAAGTCCACTTCTAACGACGAAAAGAGTTTGACAAGAATAAGTGGATTTTTTTTCCTCGATGAAAGTCTTTTAGCTTCAGCGACCTTAAAGTTGAAGCCGCATGAAGAAAGGAAGTGAGAAGCGACATCAATTGACTGTCTACTCTTAGGAACGTTTTTTAATATAAAATTGAAACTTCGTTTATGCCTGTCTTCAGTCTCAGTAGCAATCAGGTTAATGAGAGGCATGAGCTTCTCACACTGTTGAGACGAAAGCATTGGCAACTTTCCGTCAAGATGAGCACCAAGAACAGAAAAATTTGATCCGTAACGAGGCATAAAGTTGTTAAAATCATCAAGCGCCCCTAGATCAATTCTTTCATATGAACAATGGGTTTCAGATGAAGTTTAGTTTCCTTCAGATTTCGACGAAGGGTTGCCTGAGGTTTCATGTCAAAAGAAAACAATACAAGACTTAAATTCAAATATTTATATGGATGATAACTGCCGAAACTTCGAGGATATATGGATGAGGCTATGCATGATGAAACGATTTCTGAAAGCTGCCAATATTGGTGGACCAGACAGCACAATTTATACTAAGCAAATTTAACTCAATACCAGAATGCAAACTTGAAAAAAAACGGGCAAATAACAATTTTGTAGGTGGCAAAACAGAACTATGAATAAATCTAAATTAGATAATGAGGCTACGTAGGATTAAATAGAGAACCGTATAATTCTCAATAAACTGACGATGAAAGCGGTCAGCGGAGACGGTTTATCGTTTAAAATATAATGGTAATCTATATTTTTACGAGGAAAACCTATTGTATATGCAGGTAAGACTTGATAGAATTGAGGCTATGTTGGATAAAAAACTGCGACAATAGATTTCTGCTTTAGGACAAATCACAGAAACACGACGGGAAGCGAAGATGACTTATGACAATAAATAGAAAATTTTGTCAGATCTACACTGGAAAACTGTGCAAGAGATTAAGAAATTGAATCCAAAAATATAACTTTCACTTATCTTTTCAAAATCGTGCTGCGCGCGTTGACCTTGTCCCCTGATGATTTACTCGATAAGAAATGACTACATATGTAGCATGCATTTTTCCTACTGATTTTCGATGGTCTTATAAATTCAAATATATTCTATAGAGGACAAGCTGAAAAATCTGTTTTCTCTTGCTCATTTGGTAGGAAATCACATTTTATGCCTGAAGAAAGTGTACATTTAGGTTTAAAAAATTTTCAAATTTCAGAATACTTTCCAGCCTGATCTGCCATTTCATCAGAGTTTAGCAATTTAAGTCTTCATGGTGCATGCTTCCCGCACAAAGAAAATAATATATTCCTATACGCCTTGAAGAAGATATCACATAAAGTTCACGAAATTTCGCAATGCATCCGGACTGGGTTGTACATTTCATGAGGAGCATTAGTAAACGGACATGTGCAGTCTTGCTTGCATGGACATCGCACAGCCTTAAACATCTCATAATAAGAAACTCTGCTAAAACCTAAATATACACTTTTGCGGGCATAAAGTATGAAAACAATGTGATTTCCTTCTAAATGAGCAACATAAAGCATATTTTCTGCATGTTTTCTACAAAATATATTTGAATTTATAAGACAATCGTAAATCAGTAGGAAAAATGCAGGCTACATAAGTAGTCATTTCTTACCGAGTATGGTTTCCGTAGGAGGTCAAAAAGAAGTGCCTTCAAAAGCAGACATCCTAACAAGTCCGAAATGTTATAGAGTTATGCTGAAATGTAATCAGTGTAACAACGCTACTTAAGTGATCCTTTCTAATCGGAAACGCATTCCAGAGTTTTGGCCAACATTTCATCAGATCGGTCAAGCACTGTATGTTGGGAATTCTATCTCAAGTAGTACATATAGAACAGGAAAAAATTGGTAAGCAAGATTCTTCACCGTCTTCGTAGCCATCGCCTGCACTCTTTTCAGTTGTGGGTAATCATTCTTCAACCACGGTCGCCTGGCCTGTACTGCATAGTCTAATTGAGACCGAACGATGTCGCGTAGGTTTTTCTGAACAGCTTCTTATCGATCTGAACAAATCCTCTCCTCAGCGCAAATAACAGCCGTATCGTGCGTTTGACTGCAGTTTGATACTGTGACGGTGGCTTCAACGGGGAGGTCATTAGGACGCCAAGGTCTTTCTGTTCCTCAACATTTGAATAGGGCTGCCCGTCAAGAACTTATTCAAGGGAATCACACTCCTTACTGGTGCTTTGTGTGGGGAGTCTCAAGACCACACATTCAGGTTCACATTCAAACTAAGGAGCCAACGAGCTGACCAACTGCTGAGCCGGTTGAGACACTCTTGAGGCGAGTTCCTGTCTGCGTCAGATCTGATGGCTATCCACAACATAACATCGTCTGCAAACATGACGGCGTTACATCCTAAGTCTTCGACGCGATCGTGAATGTAAACTAGGAATGTCAGCGGCCCTAAGACTGAGCCCTTGTGAACACCACTTAGAGCAGGGGTAGGAGTTGACTCCGAGGCCTGAACACGAACGGTTTGTGATCTCCCATTTAGAAAATCTTCGATGCATATCAGCAGCTTTCCTCTTAATCTAATTTCGGACAGTTTGCAGATTAGAATTTTGTGTGAGACGATGTCGATCGCCTTCTAC
The DNA here is from genome assembly GCA_902702965.1 of Spirometra erinaceieuropaei. Classification (NCBI taxonomy): domain Eukaryota; kingdom Metazoa; phylum Platyhelminthes; class Cestoda; order Diphyllobothriidea; family Diphyllobothriidae; genus Spirometra; species Spirometra erinaceieuropaei. Next base: position 486,618 of record CACRXP010000249.1, on the reverse strand, counting down.
CGACCCTACCATCCTCGTCCAGTGCGCGAGTCTTCTGCTCAGTTGAGAACAGTAAGCATGAAAGGCACGAGCAGTTTTTGTCTGAAGCCGTGCTGCAGCTCTGAGAGCGAGTAGTTCTGCTGCAGGAACTTCATTGGAACCTTATTGGAACTTCTTTATTAACTATGGCTTCTTTCATTTTACAGCAGAGACAGGTGGGACTAACAGGCCGATAATTATTAGCATTAGTGCGAACACTCACCCTCGTATATCGGGAAGATAGTTTCTGTCTCCCATTATATGGCAGCCTCCCTAATTCGAATGACGAACGGAAGATATTTGCTAGTGGTTAAAACAGGTTGCTCACCGATTCTTTCAAGAATTTGGCCAGTATTCTGTCCGCACCCGAGGACTTTGCTTCTTCGAGGTTTTGAATTTCCCTGTCCACGACAGATATCGGAAAGAGTTTGGAGTTAAGCACGGGTTCAGTGGTCTCAAGAGCATTGCTGACGGTACGACTACGAAACTTCGTTTTCCTAGTGAGGACTGAGGCAAAGTACCGTCCCAAATGTTAGACTTTCTCGCTGTCTTCAACAATTTCTTCACTCTTATCTTCCATCAATACTGCGACCGGGTCCTTCATTTTCAGTCTGCTCTTAATATAATTAAATAAAATCTTGGGCTTCTATTTAGCCTGTTGGATGGTTCTGGATCCATACTCCTTCCGTGCCTGACGGATGCATTTTTTGACTGCATTTCGTTGACTTCGAGACTCTTTGATTTGCACTGGTGACTCTGTTTCCCGAATATCCTCCATCTTCTGTTTTTCTTTCGTAACTGTCTTTTCCGGTCCCCAGTTAACCAGGCAGTTTGACCGGTCGTTTTTTGCTGATTTGGACACTGGCATCGAATTTAACAGAGTGAAATGTCTCTTATGATCTTCAATGAGCAAGCAGTCCCAATATACGGACGTGATAGAAGTCGACTTCATCTTGCCGAGGAAGGAAATGACTAGAGATTTCTGTCGTAAATGGCATTGCTCAGTTTCTTCGGACCTCACACCAACGCAGAAAATACTAAAGAAATAGAAAATTTCGAAAACCAACATGGATATAACAGCATCTGTTGTCATCTCAAATAAGTCTTCTTCAACGTCATCTGCCTCATACCCATGTCATGGTTTAGTTAATTCCGTAGGGAATTCGACTACTCTTGATGCTGCGGCCTTTGAACACAACAACACGCCTTGTTTACAAACACTCCTACCGACTCCGCCGGCTACCGCCAGTACACCTAAGCGAGTGCCTAATCCCAAGCGAATCGTAGTGCCGTCTCAGTCACTCGGATGCTCGGTAAGTCCAGTTCCTTTAAAAAATTTCCCCACAATCATCTGCCACTGCAGAGTTGAACAGGTGCATCCGAACCGTATGTTCCGTGGGCAGCCAAGCACTGGACGACGTCGTCCACCTCTCTTAGAATCTAAGGGTCTTTCTCCATAAACGTTTTGTTTTCAAGGTCAGATCCTTGCTTAATATGATGTCTTTCCTTCAGACCCTGATGTTCGTCCATTGCTCATATATTGTCTTAGCAACTGATTCATTGGCAATAGCTGCCGGGGCTGCCTCCAAACCATCTCTTCTGGGATATGCTTGCATTCGAAATGATCGTCAGGGCAACTGTTGCGGAGACAGTTGCATCTACGTCAAGCAAACACTTGAGTTTCTGTCGCTGGACCTCCCGTAGGAGGCAGCTGCTGAATCCAAATTGTTCTCAAAAATAAGTTCTCTCTTCTCGTTGGCTGTGGCTATCGTCCCCCTTACGCCTATAAGTATTTTGATCGTTGTCTCTTACAGGCATTTCATGCTGCGGTCGAATGAAGTTTTGATTATCAGGTGGTTGCAGACGACTTCAATCTTCCTGAAGTCCGCTGATTCCCACCTTCCAGCCCCAAAAATTCGAAAACATAATTGAGGCTGTAGATGTTTGCATGTCGCGGAGCCCGGTTGTCAATTTTCCCACCGGAGGATCAAGCACCCTTGACCTAATTTTCTGTAGAGGTTGCATGCCTTTGTCAGCGTCATCCCTGTGTCCAATCGGAGAAAAAAACCATTACATAGTTGTTTTTAATTAAGAACTCAAGGTAGACAAAATTTTGTCCTCAAAGTATAACCTCTTCTTCGATTTCTGGCCAGCTCGCTCGGCCGTTTTATTAACAAACCTTAATTCCTACGATTGACCTGATATATTCTTACGCTCTACAGAAAATATGGTCGAGTATGCTTGATCCTCGGGTGGGAACATTGACAAACTGACTTCACATGTCAACATCTACAGCCTCAAGTAAGCTTTTGAATATTTTGGATTGGAAGGTGAAGACAAGCGGACATCAGGAAGATTGAAGTCGCCCACAACAAACTGATACTTTGCACTACCAAACTGTATGAAATTTTAGATCCGCTCTTTTCCCATTTTGTCTCCCTTAAGTAAACAATTAATGTCGGTGATGAGGCTTTCCAATCCTTAACATTTCGCCGTAGTTTGCAAGAACTTTTTCGCCGATTCCATCTTGGGCACAGCCTTTCTCCTGCCCTCAATTTGCGATATTTTTGAGCGGGCTAAGAGATTGTCCAAAGAAAGACAGCTAGTCGCTGAGGTCTAATTCGCCAAAAACCCGTTTGTTAAATGTCTCGAAACCTTTCTCTCGAAAGGTCCGAACTCATGCGGGAACGAAGCATCCCATCCTGCGAGTTGCTTGTGCGAATCCTACAGCAGATTCCCAGTTGATCGCTGACATTTTCAAAGTTTTCCTGTCCAAAACGTTTATTAAAAACTCGATCACTCCGATTCCGACCATCCAGACTTCGACCGGGGCCGTTCTCGAAACTACAACTTTCATTCTGTGGGACGTGACTGTGGCGACTCGGTGTTTTCGCCAATGTCATAGTCCAGGACCTGATGGTGTCCCAGTTAGCATTTTAAAAGCGGATGTCAATGTTATTTTCCCGTCCCTCAATATATGTAACCTCGCTCTCGAAACTGCAACCTATGCTACGTTGTGATAGTAATCACAAATTTTGCCTTTTCCCAAGCACGGCCAATTTGCGTCATTTGATGACTTTCGGTCCATAAACACTCTCCCAGCAGGTTCGAAGATCTTAGAGATATTGATCAAAGATAAGATGATGTGTCACTTAACAGAGAATAACCAACTGAGTGTTGCTGTATGGATTCCACAAAATAAATAATTAAATAATTTTTTTATTGAAGACCCGTCGGGGTCCCATCATAGCAAGTAAAAATAAATTTACACGCGAATTTTAGACGGGATAGGCAGAATCTCTACAAAATGCAATTCATAATTTCTGACTTAGTAGTCCGTTGAGAAAAATAATTAGCGAGGGGTGAAAAAAACTCCAAACATAAATTTAAAAATGATTGGGTTAATTTTACAGAAGAAAAAACACCCGCTAAAAAAAATAATGACAAAAAATTACGGGCCGGACTGGCCTGTATGTGGCGGTATATAACGGATTATAATCGGACATCGTCAGGGCAGAAATAAATGTCAGCCTTGAGGGGTACGCATACGGGTCAGACAGGACTGGCCTGCATGTGGTATTGTATACAAGACCCAGAACTGACATCGTCTGGACAGGATTGATACGCCGGATGAGACTTCGCGCCAAAGAGGCCAGAGGAGAGGAACCAAGACGCGATCGACCACAGTACGCTTCGAGCCCAGCCGATGAGTGGGGAAGGGAGGTACGACCAAACTACTAGTAGATGGTGAATACTGAGGCTTTCGCCGTGAGCGTCGACATACCGCATGAGGTCCAAATGTGGGAGATGGCATTAGGAACCGCGAAAATCGTCCCTATGGGGGAGAAGTGATAGCAGTGGATTAAGCAACCAATTTAAAACAGGGGTTTGTTTTGATATAATTGAGGGTTACCACTTTATCTACCACTAAATCCCAGGAGGACTCCTCTCGAAGTCAAGAAGCGGAGTGTTCGGGAATGAGACCGTTAAAAATGCCTTTACATTTTCCGGTGTAGGGTGTTTGCGTAATTTCGACTTGAATACCACTAAGTTAGGTCATGACCAAATTTCTGGCAGAAGACTATTCCAAAGGAAAGCATATTTGGAGGCAAAGAAGAGGGAGCGCATAGATATAGTGCAAAGAGGCGGCGGAATCACCATGGAGGAGTTGCGCGTGGCATAAGACCGATCTCTTGGAGTCAGAGTGTCAAATAGCGGAAGATTGGAGCTAGAAATGATTCGAAAAAGAAGGCGAATGCCAGCTTCGAGTCTTCTAACCCACAAAAACTTCATGTTCGCCAGCTGACATCGCTGAGTATAAAAAGTACCGGACGAAGCTTGAGGGAACAGTTTCCGAGTGAAAACCCTCTGTACATTTTCGATCTTATAGCGGTCACGGGCGTTCGTTCAACCAAAGAATGGACAGCAGTATTTGAGGACTGGAAGAACAAACATTTGATAAAGTCTTAGCTATATTTCCGGAGGGAAAATATTATGCGATATGAATCAGTATATCTGGGCGGCTTTGCTGAGATTCTATCTGCATGAGGTGATAAAACAAGCTTATTTGTATAAATTAGACTCAATTCAATTCAATTCAATTATTTTATTAAAGACCCGTCGGGGTCCCATCAAAACAAGTAAAAATAAATTTACATGCAGATTTTAGACGATGTAGGCAAAATCTGCACAAAGTGCAATGCATAGTTTTTGAGGTTAGCAGTTCGTTAAGCAAAATGAAAATGAAAAAAACGAGGGGTGAAAAAAACTCCAAAGCAAAATTTAAAAATGATTGTAGTAATTTAACAGGAGAAAAAAAACCCTCAGAAAAATAGCATCAGAAAAAAAAGGGAGGACAGGCCTGCATGTGGCGGTACAAAATGGAATAAAGCCCGACATCAACATGGCCGAAATAGATTTCAGCTGTATATAGCATTGTGTAACGGATTTCATAAAATCGTACGTAGGCGGGTCGGTCAGGACTGGCCTGTATCGCCTTGAATAAGAAAAAATAAGTGCCGAAATTGAAAACCAGTCTCAAACCGATAGGAACCCAGATGCGGTCAGTTTCATTCAACCGAGTCCATCCGAACTTGGGGGGAGATGCGACCAGACTACTAGTATATGGCGAATATAGAAGGCTTTGTCAAGACCGCCGATGGAGCGCATTCTGTAAGGGCATGATGACAACCAGTCTCGAGGCGACAAGAACCCAGATGCGGTTGGTTTCATTCAACCGAGTCCATCCGAACATGGGTGGAACATGGGGGGAGGGAGATGCGACCAAACTACTAGTATATGGCGAATATAGAAGACTTTGTCAAGACCGCCGATGGAGCGCATTCAGTAAGGGCACGATGACAACCAGTCTCGAGGCGACAAGAACCCAGATGCGGTCTGTTACATTCATCAGAGTCCATCCGAGGATAGGGTAAAGGAGATGCGACCAGATTACTGGTATATGGCTAATATAGAAGGCCTTGCCAAGAGCATCGATGGAGCGCATTCAGTGAGGGCATCATGAAGATCAGTCTCGAGGCGATAGGAACCCAGATGCGGTCGATTACATTCATCCGAGTCCAACCGAGGATGGGGGAAGGGAGATGCTACCAAACTACTAGTATATGGCGAATACAGAAGGTTTCGCCAAGAGCGTCGATGGCGTGCATTCTGTGAGGGCACGATGCATGAACTAAAAAATTGGAATAATTAACATTTCTGGTGAGGGATCTTAGGTAGCGAGACTACTCACAAAGAAAGGAAACGTGAACAGATACGGAAATTTAATAGCGGCATGCTAAATTCCCGGTGGCCCTTTCTCAGTGTCATAGAAAAAGTTGTCTGGGAAGGATGAGGAAAATAAAAGTTTAATCGAGTCAGTATTCAGATAAAAGCGTAGCCTTCTCTTAAAGGTGTGTAGATTTTCTGAAGATCTTATATTTATTGGAAGGTTATTCCAGAGGAAAGTATACCTGGAAGCGAAAAAAAGGGAGCGCTTAGAAGTGGAGGACGCTGGAAGAGGTATAATTAGAGACGATTTGCGAAGATTGTATGGGCGACTACTAGGGGTAAGTGTTGAAATCCGAGGAAAATTTGAACTATGATTAATGCGAAAGAGGAGACAGAAGCCCGCTTCCAGTCTTCGAAGCCATAAAAATTTTAGGTCAGTTAGTTGGCACCTATCTGAGTAGGAGATATTGGGATGTTCCCTATCTAAAAATTTTTTTGAAAAACGTCGTTGGACATTTTCAATTTTTAAACGACTGGCTTCATTCATCAAACCAAAGAATGGGCAACAATACTCGAGAATGGGAAGTACAAACATACGATAGAGCCTTAATTTAATTTCAGGAAGATAGAAATTGTAAGAAATAAAGCCACAAATCTGGGCAGCTTTGGCTGTAACTCTGTCAGCGTGCGGCGAGAGATCAAGATTACTAGTGATGCTTAAACCTAAATCCTTGATGGTGGTACATGCAGTCATAGGTGTGCCTTGAAAGACCACAGGTTGGGGTAGCCTATCAGGTCCAAAACACATATAACGACATTTAGACGGAGAGAATTCCATTAGCCATTTTGAGCTCCAAGCTGAGAGAGCAAGCAAGTCGGCATGGATTTGCTCCAGGCAATGAAGGCTCGTAGAGTTTTTGAAAGAATATACACATTTGAGATCATCGTCATAAATAAATGATTGAGAATGTTTAACTGCGGCTGAAATATCATTTATGTAAAGCAAGAACAAAAGAGGACCTAAAACGGTACCTTGTAGGACACCGCTCACAATAGGACTTTCACTGGAAAGTGAAGATCCCACCAAAACCTTTTGTTTACGATTAGATAGGTATGACCTGAGAAAGTCTATTAGTGGACTGCGAATTCCCATAGCTTCCAATTTAACCAAGAGTCTTTTATGTGGCACTTTATCAAAGGCTTTACTAAGATCAAAATAAATTACGACAACAGATAGGTGATCATTACGAAGAGAGGTAAGTAGATCGAGAAACGACAGGTGACATGTTTCACAAGAGCGATCTGGTAAAAAAACATGCTGGGAAGGGCTAATAACTTGATTGGCTATGCAAAATTCGGTAATTTTTATGGCGATAATTTTTTCAAAGATTTTGGCGAGAGAGGGTGTTTTATGGACACCTCGGTAGTTCTGAACGTCAGAACGACAGCCAGACTTAAATACTGGAATAATAATAGAAGTTTTCCAATAGTCAGGGAAGAAGCCATTTACGAGAAATACTGAAAAGATTTTGCTAAGCAGAGGAGGAAAATCTCTTAGTTGTTTTATCAAAGAGTTTGGGATATTGTCCGTACCTACTGAATGAGAGTTAGGAAGATGGCTTATCAGTTTTTGAATACATTCAGGAGAAAAATTAATGAAGCTAAGAGAAGCATCAGACAACGAAGGAAGACCTAGGTCCTTTATGGTGAGACATTCTGAGAGTGGGTTATTCTGAAAAATTTTGGGATCAGGAAGTTTGGCAGGACCAAAAGACATGAAACTACATTTGGATGATGAAATCTCCATCTGCCATGTTGAGCCCCATCTGCTTAAGCCTAGCAAATCAGAATTAATTTTTTCAACACAAACGTTTGCGATGTCCTTAGAATATGAGTAAACACACTTGAGGTCATCGGCATAAATAAAAGTTTGCGAATTTCCGAGTTCAGTCGATATATCATTGATGTAAGGAAGGAATAGTAGCGGACCCAGAACCGTGCCTTGAAGTACGACACTCGTGATCGAGTGAGGTGTCGAGTAGCTATTACCGACCATGACTTTCTGATATCGGTTGGATAGATAGGACGTGATGAAGTCGAGTAGAGGCGGCTGGATGCCGAGAGCTTCTAATTTTACTAAAAGACGTTTATGGGCACCTTGTCAAATGCTTTGCTAGGATCAAAGCAGATAACTACCACTGACTGCTTTTCATTACGAAGAGAAGTGATTAGATGAAGAAATGCCAAGTGGCATGTTTCGCATGATCGTTCAGGTAAAAATCCATGCTGACTAGAGCTCAGAAGCCGATTAGCTAGACAGAAGTCAAGAATTTCATTGAAAATAATCCTTTCAAGAAGCTTTGCTAGAGACGGCGTTTTGTGCACGCCCCGATAGTTATTAACATCGGACTGAGATCCTGACTTGTGGACGGGGATGATAATTGACGTTTTCCATGCTTCAGGAAAGAATTTGAAATATAAACCGAGAATAAATGACTAAGCAGTATGGGAAGTTCGGATGCTTGTTTAATAATCCAATTTGTAATTCCATCCATTGCTGAATAGTGTGAGTTTTTCAAACGACTTATGGGTTTCTTGATGAGATCTGAGGAGACATCGATTGTACTCTGTGTCCTATCTGAATGCAAATGGAAAAAAGGGGACCGGATCGGACTCAGTATTAAGGTGTTTTGCAAATAAAGCACTAAACAACTCCGCCTTGTCAGTGTCCTCCATGAGAAATACTTTGTTATCATTTAGCAGGGGTGGAAGATCGCGACCACGCTTAGAGGAGGACCGATGACGGAAGATGTTAACGACGAATTTGCCAGGGTTTGAACCACTGAGAGCAAGTGATTCTCTTTGCCTGTAGCGCGCCTGGCGCATCCTTGAGGCCATCTCAAAAATCTCTGTGATTCTAAGATGATCTGATAAGGAACTTGAGAATAGGTCACGCAGCTGCCGTATCAACGTTTTTAGTCTGTTGTGAAGAAAATGAGGAACAAGGGAATCTGAAAAATGAGGCTTGAGATATCTACGTGGCACAAAAATCTAGGATGTCCTGAGAAGCATTGGACATGACGTCCCGAAGAATGGTCACATCGCTACAGGAGAGGAAAACACACCAATCTAAAGATCCAATATAGTTATTTATTAAAACATTACCTACGCTGTCGTAGTCCATGTAAGTCCGAACGGTGCTGTTCTTTTTTGAAAGGGCAAGCGGTAAACAACAATGAATTAATACGCGGTCACTGTCAAAGAGGTCGTTCTTGAAAGCAACAAAAAAGGAGCAATGTCATTGATAAAGATTAGATCTAAAATGTGATTTTCTCTTGTTGGAGAGCGCACCAACTGGAACCAGTTAGAAAAGTTGACAATATCTTGAAAGTGTTGGAATCTAGGTGGACAGCTATTGGAAACCCAGTTTATTTCAGGAAGATTAAAATCCCCAGCGATTATTTTTACATCAAAAGCAGCTTCCGAAACTAGTTTAAAGATTTCATAGAGTTGTGAATCATCACTGGCTAAAGAATTTGGAGGATTGTAGACACAGCTAATAATTGCCTTTCTTTGCGGCGAGAGAATAACAGATGCAAAGCAGAAGTTTCCTGTGAATGAGGAAACATCCAAGTAATAGGGAGTGTGCTTTAGGTAGGATCTAAAATAAAGAAGAAAACCACCCCACGCCTAGTCGTGTGGTCTTGACGGTAGAAATCGAAGTCATCTATGGGAAGGGCAGAGTCAGGAATTAGAGAATAGCTCCGTCTTGTGACACCTGCCAGCTCCCTTTTGCTATGCCGTCAAATATCGTCGGTCCTTCTCTGTGAACGCAATTCCACCTTGGAATAAATTACCCAAGAATGTGAAAATTCTGCAGAATTGTCCTTTATTCAATAGACCTAGTAATCGTTTCCTTCGCATTTGGAAATACTCTCACAAATTTTGAGCGCAGAATCCACCGATCGAATATACCGTAGTGATGGCGCTCGTGAAATCTGATTTGTTCGTCATCGTGTCAAAATCCGCCTTCCATATATTAGGCTGATCAACTGTCTCCCCTGGCGTTGAGAGAAGTGTGAGTGAATACGTGGTAGTGTAATATGGTCACTCTTTCCGAGAGGCGCAGTGGAATACTCTTCGTAAATTTTAGAGAAATTTTCAGTGTGAACCAAGAACAGGCCATTCGCTCTCTGGTTACTCTAAATCCTGTTGTTGACTTCACATACTGTGCCAGAGGGAGGTCGAATATGACGAACATTAACTTATTTAATTTAATTTATTAAATGCCAGTTTACAGGCATTGTCAAGGGAAGCGATTAAACACAACTCCGACCAGCAGTGAAAAAAACTCCTGAAGAATAAAAATAAAGTTGATGATAGTTTTATGGTTTGGAGGGCTCAGGAGAAAAAAAAACTGCTGGCGGTAGATTTTCGACCGTCAAGAAGGGGGAGGTGGGGAGGGGGTTGCACGGTATCGGAAATCATCGGACGTCAATTCCTTTCATGAAGTTGGGGATAGTCAAAGTAGAGGCTTTGAGGAACAGACGGTGAGACCGGCCATAGTGTTCAGAGACCACAAACGCCATCGCTACGGTAGAGTCGATCAGTGGATTCAGCACCCAAAATTTGAGGAAGCTTTTCTGAATGCAGAAATCGCGTAATAGTTTTCTTAAATAAACGATAATTTTGCAGAGTTTTCACACTCATTGGTAGCCTCTAATTCCAACGATGAAACAACTATGTCATGGTCTGAGCCCCCAGTGAGCCTAGGGATGACACCGACGATGGCATGCAGCCTCTACAGAAAATTAGGTCAAGTATGCTTGAGCCTCGGGTGGGAAAATCGACAACCTGATTCCACATCCCAACATCTACAGCCTCAAGAAAGTCCTTGAACCTTCTTGGGCCTGAAGGCGGAGACCAGCGGACTTCGGGAAGATTAAAGTCACCCGCAATCAATTGACACTTAAAGCTTGAGTCGGCCGCACCATTAAATGCCTGTGAGAGTAAACGATAAAAATTTTCGTTGGCGTTGGGAGGACGATAGACGCAGCCAACGAGCAAGGAGAACTTATTTTTTAGTGCAACCTGGAGCCAGCAACTGCCTTCTACTGCGAAAAAATGCGGAAGGTCCAATGGCAAAAATGTAAGTGTTTGCTTACCGTAGACGCAGCTGCCCCCTACACGACTATCTTGGCGATCATTCCGAATGCAAGTATAGCCTAGAAGCGAGAGTTCGGAGTCAGCTACTGAGTCTGATGCCCACGTCTCAGTTACTAAAACAATATCTGGACAATGGACGAACACCAGAGTCTGAAGCAAAGGCATCTTATTAAGCAAGGATCTGGCATTTAAAACAAAAAGTTTGAAGGGAAAGGCTGTTTGTTTCTGAGGAAAGTGGGCTACATCGTCCAGTTCTGGGCTGCCCACGGAGCAAATAGTCCGGATGCAACCATCCGGTTTTGCAATAAATTTTGTGGCATCGGAAACTTCTGACGTGGATAAAAGGGGGTAGGACTTGGGGGAGGGAATGACGGGCAGGTGAACTGGTAACCATTGTTAGCTAACTTATTTTCAGCTGGAAATCCGCGGGGCAGAAACTGCAACGTATTACCGCCGGAACGAAACTGAGGATCGGATGAGTAAACTGATCCAGTATGGACACTAGCATGAGGAATAAATTGGTAAGATGGCTGTGGAGGAAACAAGTTAGGGGGTGGGGGAGGCATGGTTTCCACTGGAGCAAGAGTTTTATTAAACGGCGGAAAAATCGGCATGTTCGGCCTAAATGCCCCGATATGAGTGCTGGGGGGCAGTTGCGAACCCTCTACGTTTTGAGTCGTGGTATTTGAGGCACTGTAAGCCGATTGTGGAGGAAAAGATTTTACAATGGTGCTGGATTTATTGGGTGTCCGAGTGGCTGAGACAGCTTTTGGATTTGCCTTTGACTTAGACACATGCTTAGGCTTACTAGGGGTTGCTGGGGGAGTCGGTAGTGGCGTGTTTATACCAGGCGTGATGGTGTGTTTAAAGAGGTCAGCATTAAAAGTAGTCGAATTCCCTACGGATTGACTATGCCGTGATGTGCAGATGCCGCAGATGGTGTTGTAGAGGACATATTCAGACTGACAGTAGGTGTCATTATCCTGGTGCTGGTTTTTGCCGATTTTAATTTATTCAGTCTTCGCTGCAGGGGTGTGAGGTCTGGCGAAACGGAACAGTGCCATTTAAGGCAGAAGACTCTAGTTACCTACCTACTCGACAAGATAAAATCGACTTCTATCATGGAGAAAAGGGTAACTAGTATCGGCGCATTACGGCTAGGCGAGCGAAGTCGCTTAGCTTGTGCGACACTGAAACTCAAGCCACAACTTTGTAGGAACACATGCGCTCCCTCCATAGCAGATAAGTGGCTCGGAATGTTTCGCAGTACGAAATTATGCTTGCGTTTACTTCTTTCCTCAGTTTCCGAACTTATTACCCCAATAAGTTTAAAGGCTTGTTCAATTACTTTTTCAGAAGTGCTGTTTATGTCGCCATAAATCAACTGGTCGACTATTTCGCCGGCTGATGGCCTGCTACGACTAGCAGAGGCGTATTTTTGGACGACTGAAGCGTCAAGAGGTTCTACATGTACTAAAGGGATTTGTGAGTTAATCAGATCTGCGGACGGCGAAGAACATACGCTGGCACCTGCTATGTCTTCAGTCGCGATTTTAGCACCCAGAGACGGTGGGGAGACCGCAAGCTTTCGCCGTTTAGCACGTGCTCTGCGGGGCATTACAGACAGGAAAAGATTTTCGTTACAGTAGAAGGGTCAACACGTTGTCAACGTACGTAAAATCGCACTTAATAGCAAGTGATACTGTTATTTGACTACGAAAAATAGAAAGAGATAGTAAGGAAAGGAGTCACTAAAGGAATTTGTCCCACCGTTTCCCACTCTATCGTAGGTGCGCTGAAATCCTTCGCAGTAAGAACTTCTTGGTGGCTAGCATCTTCCTCGACTAAGTGAAGCAACAACTCATCAGCTGTGCTCGGAAGATTTGGAGGTCTGAAAAGCAGCAGAAATTCCAGGTCTTGAGCTTTCCGCTTCTTTATCTTTATCAAGGCAGAGTCTGCTAGAGCAATGAAGTCGGAGTTTCTTTGTGAAACCAGCGCTTTGACTTCATCGAACTTCAAGACGATAATTTGCGAATAATTATATAGAAATGTCAATTTAGCCTGAGTAATTCCGACATACAGGCGTTTGTCTATTTTATGAGATTGGATGCAAAATCCGGCCGGAGCTGCTCGGCAGCATTCTTATGTTTCTTACCGGCACGATGGACGACAGTGTATGAATACTCTAAAAGGTCTGTCTGCCATCACGCGAATTGATCAGTCGGATTCCTGAAGTTCTCTAACCACCTCAGTACCTGGTGATCGGTGCGTAATATGAACCGTTTGTCGGCTAGGTGAAGGTGAAAATTCTTGACAAACGCCGCGACGGCCAGGATCTCTCGCACTCATCCGACCATCGCAAAGTGGACCATTTGTTAGTAAGGCCATTCAAAGGGGCGGCTGTTTGTGCGAAATATTCGATAGGGCGGCGATAATGGGAGGCCAACCCTAGAAAACCGCGGAAGTCGGAAACGGACATAGGTTTTGGCCAGTGTCGAATCCGCCCAGTCTTCATGGGATCTGTCTTAATCCTATCAGTTGAGACAATGTAACCCACAAATGCGACAGATGTCGGCAAGAAACAGCACTTGACTGGGTACAGTTTAGGGTCCTTGGCCTGGTTATGGGTGAAAATGGTTCGAAGATGAACGTGGTATGACTCGACCGATGACCCATTTACGACAACATCGTTCAGGTCCAGGTAGGACACAAGTCCCGCAAAACCGAGGCCATCAGACGCTGAAAGGTCGCAGGCGTCCTTGCCAATCCAAACATTATGGTGTTAAAATCTTATAACTCAGAGAAATGGAAAATGCAGTCTTAAACCTGTCCTCGGGGACCATTTCGACGTGCTAGTAGTTGAACTATAGATCAAGCGTGAAGACAGCCTCCCATGCGAAAGCAGCAGAATTCTGACAAGTAAGAATGTAAACGGCAGTCACCTTTCCAAGAGAGAGGGTTAGGGACCAAGCGTATTAGGTCAGAATGCTGAGGAAGGTTGGAACCGCCTGAATCACAGACTAGCTGGTGATGAGAGCTATGTGGAGAGTAAAAGGGGAGGGTTGTCGTCTTAGTCCTGGGATGGTCAGTGGCAAAATCGATGCAGAAATTATGAGTATGCAGGAAATCAACACTAAAAAATACTATGGGACTGAATATCATGATAAACGCAAAGAGTACGGCGAAATTCCGACGAACTCAGCAAAAACGGTACCTCGAATAGGTACGGAAAAGAGAGGGAGAGGGTGCTTGTGTGAGATCTTGGTTTGTTGAAACCAGGCGTGCGAGAACCCCTTAGGGTTTAGCAGGGAGCAGGCGGCCCCTGTATCTACGAGAAACACTAAACGTCTTCAGTCAAGAATAGGTGCAGGACAGTCAGACTGACTTGATGTTACTGTAGGGACTGGATAGGACTCACTCGAAACTTCAGCCACATCAATCTGACGGCCTGGGAGCGGAAGAGTGAAATTTCAGTACGTCTACGTCGCCAAAAAATCGAGTCTGCTCATGCCGGAGGACTGAGGCTGAGCAACAGGGAGTGGAGACCGATGACCCATAGCGTTCCTCGTACTCCTGCACACGGGTCAGAAGGGATTCCGACGAAAGTTTGGTCTTCTTTAGTAACTTCCACCTAAGGTTATTATCTTACAATCCAGCGCGGAAATTCTTGGTCAGAACGATATCAGCAACAGTTGAATGTTGGTCGGGGATAGCTGCCAGAATAGGGGGACGAAGTTTCCTCACGTAATCCCTAGCGCTGTCACGAGGTAGCTTCAGACGGAACGAAAATTGCCTGTAAACGTGCACAGGGGGCTTTGGGAGCGCAAAGAGGCGGCGGAGGGACGCAAGCTGTGACTCGCCATCGGCGCCAAACAGCACTCCGAAAGCAGAAGCCTTTGTCAGCACCTTCATGGACAAATGGTGGACGATATTTCGGGTGCGGTCCTCGGCGGTGATTGAGGCCAAGTGGACACTCGCTTAAGAGTGCCAGATATCAAGATTATCACCGGGCGTTAACAATGGAAGCGTGAACGGGGACGACTGCCTTCACTCC
>CACRXP010000249.1:375142-425805 GCA_902702965.1 Spirometra erinaceieuropaei | reverse complement strand
CATCCCCTGGTGCATGCATGAAGGATCAGGAGTTCACTCAAAAGGGGGGGGGGCGATTCAAATCCCAAACGAGTGCAAGTCTCATAGAGACCACGCTAAGAAAGAGCCATTGAAGCCTGACTCTCCGTTC
The DNA here is from genome assembly GCA_902702965.1 of Spirometra erinaceieuropaei. NCBI lineage: Eukaryota > Metazoa > Platyhelminthes > Cestoda > Diphyllobothriidea > Diphyllobothriidae > Spirometra > Spirometra erinaceieuropaei. The sequence continues at coordinate 425,675 of CACRXP010000249.1, read as the reverse complement.
TGAGAGGATGGTCGAGCTGTCCTTTCAGTTGGAGGCATTTCAAATCATGGCTTTCAGCGCACCGTGGTAGATTAGTACCTCCAAGATTCTACTGAAATTCCAAATGAGTGCTGTTAGACAAACTGGAGAAAACGAATACACTTCGCGACGTTTTCTTCTCATGCAAACAAATATTTGCTTTAGAATCCGGTCGCTTGTGCTGCCCCTATTTTCCTTAAGTTCATCAAAACTCATTCAGGCTCAGCGCTCCAGCAAAAGCTGTAAATTTAGTCTTTGATTTTTGTTTCCACACAACTGTTCTGGCTGGATCCGATTACGTCCAAGTTCCTCATTCGAAGTTTTTTGTGTGTTCGAATATTGCGTTTGCATGGAATTCCAAAATTGTTTGGCAAATGCATGAACAGGGACAGTGCTAAATTAAGCGCCCTCGCTACTTGTCAGTTTTTGTTCTTGCTGTTCTTCTTCTTCTCCCCCTCCCATCGAGATTTTAAAAAAAATAACGTCTTGTTTTCTCATGTTGATGTCCAGCTGGAGCCACTAAGTTGGAGTTGAGTCTTTACTTCAAGTGGATTCGACTCCGTCGCCATCACAAACTGTCCTCTGTCAGATGTCGATGATCATAATTCAGGAACGGCCTAAAAATTCGCAGCTCGACAGCTGCGAACATGGTTCTTTTTTGCTTCTCCCTAACCTCTGGTCTGTTCAGCTCAAACCCGTTTTTATGGCATCTTATTAACCTGTTTCTTAAAAAACTTAAGGTTTTCGTTGCCAGGCATACCGGCGGAATCGCTTTCACTGTTAGTCTTCAGTTTTGACTTCATATCATCCCACGCCACTGCTTGTTCATCACTTTACCTGGAACTTACCCAACGGCATGCATTAGACAGTCTTGCTTCTTTTCTGCTTTTCGGACATCCTAAAGTTTGCATATAATGCCGACCCCGATACAGTGGATGTTGTTGCTTTAGTGACCCAGCTGGCCCACAAAGCATGTCATGCATGAGAATGCGAATCTCCTAATTAGTTTCTGCCCCCAGTACTTATCAACTAGACCATAATTATAAGAAAGCACCCAGGTGTGGCTCTCTTTCCGGGATTGCCTTTTGACTCGCAAGTAACTTCTGTTCCCGGGCTAAATTTGTCTCATCCTATGCCCTCATCTATTTTACTTCATGCAGATGACCCGAGATCGCCCAACGTCTGCTTACCTGTTGAATATGTTAACGAAACTGTTTTTCAACTTACCAGAACAGCGTTGCTATCCAATGTCCTAGGGGGTTGGGGGGGGGGGGCGGCACTCACCGAAACCTTCAGTCGTCCTCTCAGCCATCACTAATACCTTGCCATTGGTCATGCTGCATTTAAAAGGAACATTCTTTATTTCAAAATTTATGCTTTGTGCTATTAATGTCCTTTATCCCTTTCCGATCGTTATCGTAGCAGGATCGAATTACACATAAGTTGAACACCCTCTGCCTGGATTCTTGAAGACTGTTCTCATCACCCCTACCCTTGTCTAATTATTGCGAAATGGTTCCGTTCGGTGAGGGGAAACTCCCATCATGTCCTTCGTTTACGTAGACCTATCAGTGATCTGTCATATCGTCCCTAGCGCGATTTCTGTTGCGCAATTAGTTTCAAATATAAGACCCATGGCATAACCTGCTCGTCCCTACACGTTGCTGTTTGTATTCTGGTCAAGGTGATAAGAGAACATTTTCGCTGAAAGTGTTGAAAAGTTGACATCCAAATGAAGCACTTTTCTCTCCCTCTAACCTCTAACAGTACCCTACGAACTAATTTAAATGGCATATCCTGAAAGTTGTTAACTGGCTCCTTTATGTCTACGCTCTTTGCACTGACACCTCTTCCCTATGCACTGAAAATGAAAGGAGGACGCGTCACCTGCCAGTTTTCCGATTTCACGTAACAATGATTAGTGAACGATTGTTGCGCCGCATATAATTTCCCATACCATGTGTCAGAGTCGTGTAGAAGTTAACTGCTAACGTAGCTTGATAGCGAATATTACGGAGTAGCAATCTAAAGAGTTCTCTAGTTCAAACATTTTGCACAAAAATCTTTCTTGCCGAGATATCGACATCTCGCCTGACATCAGCACTACGTGGCCGAAAATCGATACCGTAGTAAGTTGCAGCAAGTGTGTGAGAGCATCTGTCCACACGAAAATAAGTAGTTGATCATCATGACCTGACGGCGGATGAGAACCCTGTTGGCATTAAAAGAGAATGCTCCGTCGAACAATCCAGTGATCTTGTTAGTCCTCACTGTCAGGGAACCGGTTTTGTAAAGGGCCACCTTGCGTGCAACACTCAATTGTGAGACAGTCTAGGAGACAAACCTGGTCATGCGAATCACCGTCTAACCAATCGTTGAAGTTGGTCCCAATAATGCTCGAGTTTGTCTATCAGCTGCATTTGGAAACCTCAGGCAGGACAATTACTGTCCCGGTGGTATTCGATGGACAACATCGACTGAATATCGAGAATTACAGTAGATGTACTAACTCATGAAATGTCAACCAAAATTTCGAAATGCGTTCTCGTTTCGAAAAGATAAATTAAGTAATGTTGTAAAACTGATCAAGATACAGCATAAATCTATAATGAGCCAGTTACCTCAGGGTGTCGGCTTTCGAAAGAACTTATTTTCGACAGAATGTAAGACTCCTTTTGTAGCATGCAATTTTCTCATTGATTTTCGATGCCCTTGAAAATTCAATTATATTTCATGGAAAACGTGCATAAAAATATTCAGCCTTCCATTTATTCGGTAGAAAATCACTTCTACTAACTGCATTTGGAAACCTATGGCAGGAAAATCACTGTCCCGGTTGGTATTCAATGGACAACATAGACTGAATATCGAGAATTATATGAGATCAGGAACGGGCGCACACCGATCTTTTGGCTTCACGAAGCAAACAAGCTCCGTATGGGTGGCAAAGGTCAAGAACATTCAACCAATTACCAGGCCGAAGTCGGCCAAGTCATAATAGCAGCGAGGAGGGACGACAGTGGTGGATCAACTGTGCCAGGCGCGTCTGTGCGCATGTCTGTGTTTCTGGTCCCAGCTGTTGGTCAGGATTATGATTGGTTGAATGAAGGCACAATAAGCCCGAAACAGTGCTGTATCACTCTACCCGCATTATTTGTCGTCCCTCCTCGCTGCAACCATATGAGGGTTATGTGAGCCCCGAGACTACTAGGGTTGTGGTGGTGCCAATGAAGGGATGGAGACGGATGAGGATTCAGAAAACAGATTCGTTAAGCGTGCAAAACGGCTATCAACAAAGTAAACAACCCACGCGTCCGGCGTGTAGTTAGCAGAGTAGTCGATCTGTAGCATGACCTCGGTGTGCCTCGAACGAACTCTAGCCACGCGCACCCCCGACCATGCGTTCTGACCCGGTGAAGACTGTCCTGTTAAGTTTGTGCACTTGGCCCCTATGTTTGAAAGAAAATTCAACGTCAGTATCCGCAAGCAAAATCGGGTTTTTCATTGACGACTTGGAGGTCCTTGACTCGCATCTGTCGACCTGCCAGCTCTGAGGCACACCAACATCCGATCTTGTGGCACTAAGCTGCAGGTCCAAAACACCATAAGTTCGAGGAGCCACAGAGTTCTGTAAGACTCTTTGTCATGCCTCAGAAAAATAAAAGGGGCAGCAGGACAGAACAGCACCGTGCGGGGTGTTTTGTTCGCCAGCACCTACTTATTTGGTAACAGCTCCCTCCATGACCTGGCCAGACATGTATAAAGCCAAGTGTTGACGTCTGCGCACATGCGTCAGTAACCGCTGATTGACTACAAGAGCACATAAACAGTAAAAATTGCAGACATGAACGCGAAAGAGACGGCTGCAGTTTTTTAACCTAAGTTGAGGTGCAATAAATCTACGCTCAACCCCCGGGCTTACGAGTGCCAGAGCTAAATGACGATTTGGATAGCGAACACGTCCAGTCACCACAGCGCCGTTTTACTCCGCACCGTGGTTTTATTTCCGCGGGCTGAAAGACAGCGGACTGTTTCGCGTCTGACCCTCGATAAACAAGGCGACTGCACACAGTACACCCCGGGGCTCGCCGACAATTTGGGCCCATGTTCAAATCCCCTGGGTGTGAGCTATTACTGACTGACAAGCGCAAATAAGCCAAAAGGAATCATTCCAGTCACCTCCTTCTTCATAGGTAGCTCTTCTCGCATTCCTGTTATTAACTGTTCTCCCGCTTCTGCTACTGGTTATACCGACTAGTTGACTTCTATGGACTATAGCTACTAATGCTACTGTAGCAGTTCGCGTCTCCTCACCCTCCGCCTTTGTCACGCTGCCGTCCTGTCCGCCTCACACTCCATGTCGATACGCTGCTGGGACGCCCGAGTGGTCGAAGCCAATCAACGCTGTCCCCACTCTGATTGGCTGGCAGACAACAACTTGTCTGGAGATCACGCTTGCGGCGACTGCCCACACAGCCTTTGTGTACACGCTTTCCAATCAGTAAAGTTTGTCCCACTCATTCCGCCTTCCTTGACTTTTGATTGGGAATCTTAATCTTGTCGACAACACCAATTTCGACACTACTACTTCCGTCGCCATACATCTAGATAACGAGGAGAATGGGTGTACTTGTCGATGTAATTTTCGTTTGCCGCTGTCAGTGTGTCCACGAAGCCGGTGTTGGTGGGTACGGGGGTGGTGGTGGTGGTAGAGCGGTGCTGTTGTGCGGCAGGTGGATTGATTGTGGCAACACTGCTGTCAATGCTGCCTTCAAGCATGGGCATAAGTCCGAAATGGCCTGTGCGGAGCCTGAATGTCCCGGGACAGGCGAAGCATGTATCACGGGTGTATTTTGGGACTCCCGACACTGGTGCTTCAATTGCATTGGGATGAATTTCCAAATGGCTCACCAGACTGGTACGTGATAGCCAAGTGCGTCCGCAATGGACACAAACTAAAATTGCGTCAACATCGCCTGTGGTACGATTGGTGGTGGTGGAGAGGATGGGAGGTTAGGTGAATGGGTTTACTTTACTGTTGTAGATGGTGATGGTGATCCGGGAGTTATTAGTTGAAAGAAATGTTATTCCGACGGACCGAAGATGTCCGACCAGTCCGATGTGTGGTCTGAACGCGCCTCCTTCATTTCCCTTTTAGCCTCTCATAAACGACTTGTTCCGTACATTGCGGCTCTAGTCCTCGTAGCAGCGCGCCCTACCAGCCTATTTAATACGAGGTCTTCCTCGGTCTCAAGACTAATAGGCAGCTACTCAAGTAAAGGTTTCAGGGTATTCTTTAAACGACGCCTTTGCCCACCTTGTCACCAACAGCCATGGTGACGTTGTGAAAGTTCGGTGATCGACAACTTGCAGGTTCCCAAATCGGAAGGCAGGTGGACATTCGTATTTCTGAAGTTGAGAATAAACATGCATCAGCGCAAGCAGCTGCAGCTAGCGTTCTCACCAGGCAAGTGTTAGCCAAAGCGCATGCGTCCAAACTTCGTCTGGCTGAGGCCAGTAGGTGAAGAGAAAAATATCGATCGGCGTCACGGCGTCGCAAGCCGGAGGTTGAGTCACGCTCGTGGGAGGACCGGAGGCGGCATGGGTAAACGGCGGCGCTGATGCCCGTAAGGGCGGGCAGCTGCATCGCCAGAGAAAACCCACTTGGGCGGTCGCTCCTTATCCATCCTCAGAGCGTGGCCACTGCGTCGCAGTTGTATCTGCCTCAGTATGGCCGGGATACTGAGGATACCGGCTCTTTCCAGAACCTCCGTGCTGTTGATCCTGTCTTGCCATCTTAAACTTTAAAGTAGGTGGGCTAACTCATGAAATGTCAACCGAAATTCCGTAATGCGTTTTCGTTTCGAAAAGATTAAGTAAGTTGACTTTCAGAAGTAATCATTATGCAGCATGATTCTAATAATGATCCAGTTACATCACGATGCCGGTTTTCGAACGAACTTCTTTCCGGCTGCATGCAAAAACTATACTCTGTAAGAAATAACTACTTATGCAACATGCATTCTTCTCGCCGATTTTCAAGGCCCTTAAAAATTCAACTATATTTCATCGAAAACATTCATATGAATATTTATTCTCTCACTCATTTGGTAGGAAATGACGTCTTTTTCAAATTTTATACCCGAAGGAGGGGCATAATTCGGTTTCCGAAAACTTTTCCGATTCCTCACTTGTTTTGAAGCCGACCTGTCGCTGCGCCTGTTTCAGGGTTTCCAAACTGCAAGCCGCATACTTTTCTCTACGGTATTAAGAGGACACAATATGGGGTTCATAAAATGTAGTTGTGGATTTGAGCCATATTGTTAACTTTACAAGTCACTAGAGGACCATTGTCTATCCGAAGGCTCCTTAATATCTTCAATTTCGCATTCAAGCAAAAGTCGCGACGATTGCAAACCGAATGTTGCAGTCGGCCAAAAATTGGCTGCCTTTGGAGACACAGTGGAAATTTCGCTCGTCAACCTAAATATTTACTTAACATGTACTTCCGACACAGGTAACTTTGCTTACATATGCAATGGGAGCACGCATTCATGGCGATCTTGGACGTGTTCTGTGGCTACTTCGAAATCCACACTGGCTTTCTAGGAGAAGATTCACAGGATCAAGTAGAACACGGACGGACATTGTGCTTGTGATGCTGAGAAGCAAGATGCCGCCATGGTTATTAAAGAATTGCCCATTCCGTTTGCGTTGAGTAGGCGGACGATGACGGCGTGCTTGAAATCCAAATGGATTTTTCCTCGTCTCCACCTCTGCTGAATATGGAAGAAGGTCTTTTTCATGAGTAAAGGGTCGCTAAACTTGTGAGGTTCACTTGAGAGACAGTCAGAGTCCCATGTTTTGCCGTTGGGTGTCTAGTATACAGCTGGTATTGTCCCTCGTGGACGGCGGAGACGGTCTAGGTCTGCGTTCGTCTCCATTCTAGAGTTCGCAGCTGACTTCATCAGATGACTGACTGTCAAGGCCAATGAAGTGCTCAGTCTAAATCTACGGAATTTGCCATTTTTCTCTCAGGATGGTTGTTCCTTCAAAAATAAGCAGCACCTCATTACCCTTGGTTTAGGACCACCGACTATCTCTTGGTGAACTCGAAGGCGTTCTTCATTTGATTTTGGTTCGCATACCTCTGAATGTCATCAGAACTACAAATCACCCAAGAATTTCTGTGACCTCCCTTGATCACTGCTGCACCCGGTGTCGGTATCAGGAAAAAGCCCTTTGCTGGCTTTGATTCTATTGCTGACGAAGGCCGTGTGTAGGAAATTTCATTCAGAGAGCAGAGTGCAGATTTCCTCATCGTCGGTGCTAGCGGTATGCGTGACCAAGGACTTCCAGTGCAGTGAATTGAATGGCGTTCCGCAGCTGACTCCACTGCACCTCAGCAGTGATGTTCACTTCCAGAGCCTTTGTCTGTTTCAGACGATGATTTGGCGCAATCGTCAAAGTCTACTCAGTAGTCAGCTTTGCCAAATAATATAGTATTTAACCTACCTGGTGTTCGCTTACCTTGCGGGCGTCCACACGGTTGGAGTTGCAGCCTCATATTGCTGGACGTAACCCTACCTCCGTAGTGATCCGCCCAGCAGTACACTCTACACATCGCGGCAGACACGCCTAAAACGCGGCCCCATCCAATCATTTCCTAGTCAGTTTCCTACTAATTCCTTACTACAGTTTACTCCAGCACCTGAGTTTCTGTTTAGTGTTAGAGTTAGGGTTAGACTTGGTGTTTTGAATTACGGATAGGGGTTTAGGGTTTAGTGTTATGGTTAGTAGTTGGGGGCTAGGCTTAGAGTTTTGATATAAGGTTCAGGATTAGGATTTGAAGTTAGGGTTTAGAGTGTGGGTTTAGGGTTCTCCGGTTTATCATTGCGGCCGCGTTTTAGGCCTCTGCCCACATCGCCTTGGTCCCTGGCACATCCAGGTGTCCACGCCACCCGTCGAGGACGCAGTTAAGCAGTTGCCACTGACACGAACGAAGGTACATTCACGTGTTCTCTCTGACCTGGAGGTGGAAAAAAGGGCTACTGTTTCGGCTGCTGGCCCAGCGGTCACCTAGCACCTCCTCCTAGGTAGCGTTGTCCGTCTCTACATGGGCAGTGAAGTCACCAAGGGTGTGTAATTTGCCAACACAAGCGAAGATGTGAGTTCCAGGAACTAGTTGATAAGAAGTTGAAGCGATGGCCTCTGCTTCGGTGTGTAATTTGTCCGCCTTCGCCACGGTGGCCAAGAGGATGTCAGATATTCGTCAGAAATTATTCTTCAGGCAATCGTAGCCGGCCAGTCGGTAGGGAGGACGCAGAAGGCTGACGCCTGTGACAGATTTATTCCCTTGATGTAGCTGCTACGTAGAGCACAGCTTCAGAAATCACGAAAGGAGGGCTGGGTGCCAGTTGAGGGCAAAACAGGGGGATCACCACCTGCGCCAGGCTCATAGAGTGACCTGTCAGGGTGTATCTCCTCGCTGAACACTCTCTACACCTCCTGGCTCCCACCCTTCGGCGCCCGCCCTGGTATAGGCATGGCATATCGTGAGAAGTCGTATACACGATCGCTGAGGGAAAGTTTTGGGCCCAGGGGCGTTCATTAAGAGAGGTGTTGGGGGCTCCCGCACGTCAGGCGACGAATTTGACAACCTGCATTCAGAGCCTGGTGAGTCATTTTACGAAACACAGGCTGTATATTCATTGTGCCTGACGCGATGGTGACGATAACTGTAACACGGGCTCCCTTTTTCACCAGTATTTATGCAACCTCCCCCCCCCCTTGTTCATCGCGGCGGCCCCGACTGTCTCACGCCTTGCCTCCTTTTATGAAGTTAGTCATTATCGCCTAAGCAATGAGCGAGTACTCCAGGCGCCACAATTACCAGCCCAAAACTTGAATTGTAGGAAAAAAACAAAAGTCACCAGAAGGAGGCGTTTATTGCATATACAGATTTCTGAGTTGCAATTTCGGGCGGCAGTGGCCGCTGGCAATGCCGGGACATGTTTTGACGATGTTAGATCGTTCCCGGGGGCGAGAGAGAGAGAGAGAGAGAAAGAGAGAGGTAAGGGGCGACAGCCGCTTCAACAGGTTTGTGAGGCAAGTTCAAGCGTTGTCCAATTGGCGCGTGAGTTGAATTTGCCGAGGGGTGGGGTGTTCATGTGGCGCATTGGCGGCCGAGACTGTGCGTGTGTGTGCAAGTAGATTGAAGTCGAATTCGGTCGAGGGGCTGCACGTCGACGAGCCTGGAACCGCTCTCTGCAAGGGTTAAATGACTCTGAGGCAGGTGAGGGGGGGCGGGGGTTGGCTAAGGACGTCAGGCATCAGAGTGGTGGCTGGTGGCAACAAATTAACAAAGTTACGCAGAGTGCGGGCATGGTTACGCGGCATTCGGCTAGACGATCGGCTGGTCCGTCATCTCTCGGAGATTTAACTCCAAGTTCTGCACTGATTAATTTCTGAAATTATTCACCTGATTATTCTCTGCAGTTAATATACCGGAAACCGCTAGAGAACACTGGGGGTCCCACTGAAGAGCCGAACCACTCGCAGCTGTGTCACGCAGCGGCAGAATATCGGCGAAACACGTGTCTGGGCTTTTAGCAAGTATCTAGGTCGGGAGTACGGTATAATACCTTTAACATATATATATATGATAGTGGGCGCTCACCGATCAAGTTACGGAATATGCTCGTTCCGTTGTGCCTTGTAGCTCATATTCCCGATCACAACCGACAGGACAACGGGCCCGTAGCTCAATGGTAGAGCGTTAAACTCCATGACCAAAGATCCCGGGTTCCAATCTCAAGTGATCCACACTTGGGGTTGGGTATGACTGGCTGATGACGGCTAATAAGCCAGGAATGGTCATTCCGGTCTCCCTTGTCTTTGTCGGCACCACCCGATTTATAAATATATGTATATATATATAACTTCCTCGTGACTACTTAATGTTGTCCTTATTCATAAACAGTCTGATATTGTTTCAGGCATCGCGTGACGGCCGTTTTTACTGTTAGAAGTGTCCCACTTGTTCCCGTTCCCCTCATCCAATAAAACGTTACCTACCAGATGAGTAATACATTGTACAAAGTCGCCATGGTTAGAAGCTGATAATAATTGCTTTGTCACATGCATGGCATCGGCCTCTGAGAAATCCAGACATGTGATGACGCATCTTTGGCAGGATTTATACCGCCGGAACTCCTTGAAATGGAGTGAAACTATTTCTCCTACATGACAAGAGACGACTGGATGTTCCGCGCTCGTAAAAGACTGTTTTTAGTCGCAGGGAGGGAAGCTGAACGATGGCTACTTCTTTGTCGTCTGCATCAACTTTCGATTAAAATTTGAGAGTTAACCCTCTAACTACGGGTCAGCATTTTCTCAGTCGGAATCATGACTGCTTTCTTAGGAAATAACATTCATCTTTCCACCCACTTACAACCAACACCACAGAGGCACACTTGGAGAGCAAAGAGAAGGCTGCCTAGCAGGCGTCTGTCAAACTCGTGTGTGTGTGACGCTGTCCATCCTCCCGCTTTGTCTCTTCCATTAATTGCTGCTTTTCCTTCCGCCGCCGCCGCTGCTGCCGCCACCACCGCCTCTCATCGCCTAGCCTTCCTCCTAACCAGACGGCTTTGTTCTCCATCAGCAAATGAACAGTGTTCAGTGGAGTCATGGAACAACTCGCCGCGCGTGTTGCTGTTTTTACTTCACTTTCGTCCCTAAGGCTAGCACTTAGTTTAGACCGCAATCTTTCCAAACGGGCCTTTTCAGGCACGCTTCAAATTTTGATATGAATATTTGAGCTGAAATCCATCAGCTACTGCGGAATAACCTCTTAATATTCATAAACCGCCAACAGGCAGCCGATAGTAAAGAACTTTGCAATGATTTACCGTACTAACAACACAGGTATTAGCTAAAAGCCCAGACACGCAGTTGCTACTGACATCAACGAAGGTGTATTCACGTCTTCTCCCTGACCAGGAGGTGGAAAATAGGACTATTGTTTCAGCTGCTGGCCCAGCGGTAATTTAGCGCCTCCTCCTAGGTAGCGATGTCCGTCTCCACACCGGCAGTGAAGTCACCAAGGGTGTGTAATTTGCCAACACAAGCAAAGATGCGAGTTCCAGGAACTAGTTGATGAGAAGTAGAAGCGATCGCTTCTACTGCGGTGTGTAATTTGTCCGCTTTCGCCACGGTGGCCAAGAGGATGCCAGCTATTCGTCAGAAATTAATCTTCGGGCAATCCTAGCCGGCCAGTCGGTAACGAGGACGCAGAAGGCTGACGCCTGTGACAGATTTATTCCCTTGATGTTGCTGCTACGTAGAGCACAGCTTTAGAGATCACAAAAGGAGGGCTGGGTGCTAGTTAAGGGCCAAACGGGGGATCACCACCTGCGTCAGTCTCATAGAGTGACCTGTCAGGGTGTTTCTCCTCGTTGAAACCCTCTACACCTCCTGGCTCCCAATTGTCGGCGCCTGCCCTGGCATAATCACGACATGTCGTGAGAAGTCGGATACACGATCGCTGAGGGAAAGTCTTGGAGCTAGAGAGGCGTTCATCGAGAGAGGTGTTATGGGTTCCAACACGTCAGGCGACGAATTTGACAACCTGCATTCAGATCTTGGTGAGTCACTTTACAAAACACAGGCTGCATATTCATCGTGCCTGACGCGATGCTGACGATGGCTGTGACACGTACCCCCCATTTTTACCCTTTATTTGTGCTAATCCCCTCCTCGTTCATCGCGGCGGCCCCGACTGTCTCACGCCTTGCCTCCGTTTATGAAGTTGGTCATTAACGTTCTCTGCAGGGGTTGAATGACTTTGAGGCAGGGGGGTTTGGCCAAGGACCTCTGACGTCAGATTGGTGGCTGGTGGCAACAAATTCACAAAGTTACTCAGAATGTGGGCTTGTTTACGCGGTGATCGGCTAGACGATCGGCCGGTCCGTGACTATGACTCTTGTGCCCGCTCTGCCATCTGCGCCCACAACCACATGGACGACGAAGTTGGAGTTTTACCCCATCAGCGCCGCATGGGCTGTCGCTCCCGAACGGCCAGCTGATCCCCGTGCGTCCTCGTTCACAGCCGTCGGTCGGTTTCTCGGCCTCACTCCCCCCCTCCGGCCCTACTGAAGTCATTAATCTTCTGCTGATTGAAGATGGGGTCGTTTGACATATCATCTGGCGACACAGCATTGAGAAGACCCGTAAGCGGGGCTCCTAATGCCTGTGGCTCGACCGATCCGACCACAGTCAATCAAACACAGTGAATGTACAGAATAGCCTTCATGATCTGGGCTGGTTGGACTCCTTGTTTCAACGAATGCTACTTAGCAGGCGTCTGTCAAACTCGTGGTCAGAAAGTGCGTATGTAACTCTGTTGCTGTTGTAACTTCTCGTTCTCCGCCTATTGGTTGGTGTTTCCTGTATTCTGCTGTCGTCGGCGAACAAAGACGTCTGGGAAGGAAAGTCTGTCCTTAATTTACTTTTCGCTGTATTTAATTTTGTTCCGAGCAACGACGAAAAGAGTGTCGTTAGCATAACTCGTCCAATAAGATTTTACGGCATTGAACATCCGTCTTGCGAGATTTTTGGAAACTGCTATGGATATAAGTCAACAGATTGGTGAACTTGTAGTAGAAATGTCATTGGTTTGTCCACGTGCTATCCCATTGAATATGAAGGTCGGTTTGAGGCAGTACCCATAAAATCTGGAGTATCATACAAAGCGAAGTTGACGAGGCGCGACTGCAGACAAATCTGGACCACCGAGCAATGGTCGAAAGACTGGCTTCTACCGTTCAACGTAAACAAGTGTAATTTCCTACGCGTCGGCAGAACCAGTTCTCCTAACCACACGGTCTACCGTCTGACTGGCAAACCACTGCAAGATGTCGACGCGCAGAAGGACTTGGGTGTATGGATCACAACCTCGCTTAAGCCTTCGCTGCAATGCTCAAAAGTAGCCAAGTCGGCGATGTCCATTCTGTACCTCGTCAAACGTGCGTTCTCCTCCTTCGATGAAGACTGCTTCGCCAAGGTCTTTCAAACTTTCGTGCGACCGCACCTGGAGTTTGCTATCCAAGCATGGAGACCCTGGACCGCTAAAGACTTGGGCATACTCTAAAAAGTTCAACGGCGAGCAACGAAACTGGTATCTGGGCAGTGGTCACTAACCTACGAAACGCGATTAGCTAATCTTGACCTCTTTCCTTTGAGTTACAGACAGCTACGTGGGGACCTGATACAAGCTTTCCGCATCGTGCGCAATCAGGGCTGTTGCCTCGCGTTTGGAGATTTCTTCGAGTTGGCGACTACGACTAACCTGAGAGGCCATCCACTCAAACTGCGTGTGGCTGGTGCCCGGCTAGACACTCGAAAGTTCATCTTCTCCAACAGAGTGGCTGCAGCTTGAAATGCCTTGCCTGAGGACGTTGTTATGTCGGGCTCCGTAGATACTTTTAAACGGATGCTAAATCAGCATTGGAGCGCGCACCACAATAACGCCGGACTGCGGCCGCCTTGACAGCCACCGCTGACAATTTATTGTTATTAGGATGCTACTACCAACATTCAAGTAACATGTGCTTATGTAATTTATTAATTATGTACCGCGTCACACACCGCTGCTCGCATTCACCACTATGCCTGTAGATTGACAAAGCAAGTTAATGTGCCTCATGACGCATGACATTCTGTGTTCATCTGTACAGTTTTTTGCTATTCCTCTCGCATTTCTTTCATGCTACTTCCTTCCAATTTCCTCCATATATATCCTCTGCATGTAACCAATAGGGATTTCAAAGGTACACACCTACTTTCCCTGAAATATACTGATATACTGATACTGATACGGATATTGAAGCTCTGTAAGATCCTGAGTTGTGAGCTGGCCGTCGTTCTTATCGTAGTTTTGCAAAGCTAGCACTGAGCGTTTCGACAGTGAGGGTCTAGGGGTATGGACGCCAAGGGGCATCGAATGATGCCGCAGATCTTATGAGTGACTCAATACGTCCTCGTATCACCAACTTATGGCGAATGTCATGAGCACTCACCGCATAATAGCACCCATGATTCACCAGATAAGCCGACAAATGCCAAAAGCCTGACGCTCCTCTTACTCTCTTTGATCACAGGCTTTGTCCTTTGTGACTATATATCTAACTTCGTCGTGACTACTTAGTGTTGACCTTATTCATAAACAGTCTGATATTGTTTCGGGCAACGCGTGACAGCCGTTTTTACTGTTAGAAGTGTTCCACCTGTGCTCGTTCCCCTCACCCAATAAACGTTACCTACAGATGAGTAATACATCGTACAAATTCACATGCATGGCCTCGGCCTCTGAGAAATCCAGACATGTGATGGCACATCTTTGGCAGGATTTATACCGCCGGAACTCCTTGAAATGAAGTCAAATTATTTCTCCTACATAACATGAGACGACTGGATGTTCCGCGCTCGTAAAAGACTGTTTTCAGTCGCAGGGAGGGAAGCTGAACGATGGCTACTTCTTTGTTGTCTGCTACAACGTCCGATCCAAATTTGAGAATTAACCCTCTAACCACGGGTCAGCATTTTCTCCGTCGGGCTCATGACTGCTTTCTTAGGAACTAGCATTCATCTTTCCACCCACATACAGCCTGCACCACGGAGGCACACTTGGAGATCAAAGAGAGTCTTGATCGATGACAGCCATTTTATCCACACCATTCCTGTGATACGGTTGGTTCCTTAAAAGTCATATTTTTGTTGGTTGCGTATAAACTACTGAAATATGATCAGAGAAGTGGTCGGCAGGGTGACGGAGTTTTGCCGGTTTCGGATGACTGTTTGGTGAATCGAGTAGTCACTTCCCAAAACGCTTTCCTGCTGTTTAAAACGTCCCTCACTCTGGTAAGTCAGTTTCAAAAAGCGAAGATTAATGAAAATGCAATGGGCACGAAGACCGCAAAATAAGAGCAGAGCATCTTTACTTCTGATCTAGGTGGACATGATGCACTACTCATTTAAAATCTGATGGAAATATTTTGACAAATGGAGCTCAACGCAGTCGTAAGGATTCAAGTTCTTCTACTTATAAAATTAAACTCGGAGGCAACGAGTGGAAATGCATCGTCGGACACGGGAATATTCCCCCCCCCTTCTAGTGGTGATGTCCATGGTGCGCCCCACATCATGGCAGGTGCGAGGACGAGAACTGCTCATGAGTTAGCTCATATTGACGGTAGACTTGCGCTGTATCTACCGCACTCTCTCCTCCTTCACCTGGGTCCGGTGTCAAAACAGAGTCAGGAAGACCGGAGGCGGGATCAGGTGTAGGTGGACGACACGGCGTGAGCATGCGCCTAGGTGGGCTATCACAACCCAAGTTATGGCACTTATCACGGGCGTTCATGCCAGGAGCGCACGCCGGCACCTGATACAACCCCCTCGGGATGGTCCAGCGCATCCAGCGTACGAACACCGAAGTGTGGTACGTAGAAAAGGTCGTTAGACCTCCACACAACCATTATCGCTTTACTCTACTCTTCTCAGCCAGTTACATCGCAGACATTAAGGCTGGGTTGTCATGGGACGTAATTTTACAACATGTCACCACGTGGGTGACACGAAGGAGACAACCTCGTCAGAAGTCTGGGTGACAACAAATAAAACTAACCGTTTACCATAAATGACCGGACCGTTTTCTGTGGTGTTTATTGTCCTTGAAAAAGGTCAGACGGTGCATGAGCATGCTAGACTAACTGCTACTACTACTACTACTACTACTACTACTACTACTACTACTACTACTACTACTACTACTACTACTACTACTACTACTACTACTACTACTACTACTACTACTACTACTACTACTTCAAATGATGTTGTATTTGTATTACTATGTTTCACTATAAATGCCTCCATGCCGTTATTTGAGAAGGACTCGAGTCCCCGGGCACATGCTATTTTGTACGCTGGGGTGCTTGTTCAACGGGGAGCCTAGGAAGGCCTGCGCAAATGATGCTATTGGTCAGTTCCAACAGCCAGTCAATGTCAGACGTTTTATGCGTCCCTGATCGTCCCTTGCGACAGATATTCTTTTTGGCAGAGTATTCGGCAGAATTACAGCAGTCAGGCCTTTGAGTGATCGCGAACCCTGCTACATGCAGTACGTGACCTGTACCATGAAATCTGATGACGTAAAGTTGCGAATTTGTCCGCTCATCCACAACCTTCAAGTAAATGTCCTCTTCATGTGCAGAAATTGTGTTTGAGTAATTATATCAAGTCAAATGTCAGTGAATTTTAAGCGGGAATATTTTTTATATTTTTTACCAATATATTTGTGCAATTTCCTATGATAATACATGTCCTAGTCTTCGGGTACGCGTCTGAGCGACTTTTTCATTTGAAGGATAGTAATTTACCCGTGAGAGTTTTAATAAACAAATTTTACCAAACTCTCAAATTTATTTTATGTCCAATGTTAACCGTGGTAATCAACCTGCTAACACAAAGGTTATTTTAAGAAAACCGGAGGTTTTGTCACTTCCTAAATGTCAAATTAGCAGCTCTGAGCGATTTGGTGCCCTAAAGTGCAGTAATAACGCAAATAGGGATTCTTTCGTTTAAATGGACAGAAATTGTTTCGTCGTTTGGAAAATTCTACCTGATGTCACATAAATGACCATCACTGAATACCCATTTCCAGCTTTGAACATATGAAACACTACTTGTCGAGTCGCTTAGCTTTTGTGCATACATATTTCAAAAAATAGAACCAACAAAATATTAATAGTTTCAGCAAAATATCACTATTTATATGGACTCTCTGCCGTACATTAAAAATCGAAGAACGGAGTCTAAAAGCGAGCAAAAACATCCGAAATGGCTTCAATGTATAGAAAAAGACATGCTTTTACGTTTACGATAGAAAAATGCTGTAGTGTTTAGGAACGTGAGAGAAACGATCAAAAGTGTCACATTTTTACTCGGCTAAAACGTGTAAAAATGCAAAATACATAAAGATCCGTCAACGGGGTGCAGTAATAATGCACTTCCTAAGGAGGAAACGTATAAAGGAGAGTTTGCTTATTGATTGAAGCATATTCGTTGCTGACTTTCGTCATGGACAGCTATTTTTCTCGAAAATGAAGTTGGATGTTTAAATGAGTCTTCACGTGTGACCCAAACAACCATTTTCGTGAAAAGGAGCGCCCAAACACTCGCTTCTTCTTTAAATGCCTTCAAGAATAATCTCATCTTAAAGTTCTCAAAAGACAGGTAATTCGGAATCTGTCTTTACGGACGATCTGGTGAAAACATTGAAAATCATGAAGTATTCAGCAAAATTTCGAGGCCGATCTGAAACTCAGTGTGATCCAAAGCGAAGGAAAAGTGTAAATTAATTTAGCGGAAGAAACGTTCTCTCTATAGGCAAAAAAGGGTATGTTTACGATCCCGCCTGCTAGTTTTATTAAAATTTATTAGGCACAGACTGGCCTCATGGCATGTCACCTTATGAAAACTTCTGTTCCTACGACGTCCCTACCGGTAAAATCATCCAAAATCCAGCTTCTAGTGTTGAACCCCATCTCATTTAACTCAAACGAATCGAGGATGGCACGAAGCCCTGGAAAACTGTTTTTGAGTCTACACTCAGAATGTAGGCATTAGACAAACCGTCATATATGAAATCACGCCAATTGCTAAACAATATTTAGATGTAAACTTCACTGAAACACTATTATTAGACGTTATTTTATTTCTACTCTCATATTTGGCATGAGAATACATTCTGTACATCTAAAAACAAAGTTTGCTAAATTAGAGCTATTTCTGAAGTTTTCGAGATATTGCGCCTTTCTAAAGAAATCGGATTTTCTAAACAACGTAACATTGACCTTAATATTTCTTTTGTTTTCAATTCTTCTCAACTTTTACTTAATTAACATAGACATTGGACTCATGACATTATGCCGGTTTGCTAGTAATTGTCATTCATTTGTAAATTTCGACACAATGCCTGAGTTGGGTTCTGCCGTTTTTCTACGAATTCCTAAAGTCGGAAAGGAATTTTTGGAATCTTTTCCTCTCTTTCTTCCCTTCGTTATTCATCTTTTTTACCTCTTCTTCTTCCTACGTTTACAGCCGCAATTTTTTGTTTTTTGTTTAATATTTAACCATATTGTTTTTCGCAGTGCATTTTGTTCACTCGCGTTTCGTGCTTTCCTGTCATCCTCATCCTGCTACCATATCGTTATCACACACTCTTTAGTACTTCTGCTCTGTGTTCTTCCTCCAACCGTGGTGGACATTATTTCCCGGTCTTGCTGTCCCTTTCTCGCCCATCTTTTCCTGACGCTGTCCATCCTCCCGCTTTTTCTCTTCCATTAATTGCTGCTATTCCTTCCGCCGCCGCCGCTGCTGCCGCCACAGCTGCCGCTCCTCGCCTAGCCTTCCTCCTAACCAGACCGCTTTGTTTTCCATCAGCAAATGAACAGTGTTCAGTGGAATCATGGAACAACTCGCCGCGCGTGTTGTTGTTTTTTTTACTTCACTTTCGTCCCTAAGGGTAGCACTTAGTTTAGACCGCAATTTGACCCCAGTCGCCACCAAACCACAATGCCGCTGCAACAGCCTGAGAGGCACGGCTGTCTGAGCTAGCCTACCCCTGTGTGCGGCCCCAACGAGGAGTCAGTAGGTGAGCGCTACGTGACTGGGCGTTTCAGTCTTCCTCGTCTTTTTTTCTTCTCCGACTGGAATGCGGATATAGGCACCGGAGCGCTGGGTATTTTTTACTCCCAACTAAGTCCCCGGTTCAAACCTCCCGCTCCGCCCCCCCCCCCCCAACCTGGGATCCTGTCCCACAGCGTAAAAGCCTTTGGACACATATTAGTTGGAGGTTTGTAGGAGAGAGCATGACAGGGCGTTTATCTTCCACCTGCGGTGGCCGCACAGTGGGTAATTTTCAAAAAAATGCATAAACGCACGCTCCTCTCGCTCTGCCTGTGTATATGTGTGCATATGTCCATGTATAAATTGAAAAACAGGCATCGCAAGCAATATAATAAGAAAGGTGAATTTCTTTAGGAAAATAGCAAAATTTTATTTTGAATTTTCGAGACTGGTTCCCCCAGCTCGTCTTCAGACAAGGGGCGTGCAAAAAC
This sequence comes from Spirometra erinaceieuropaei, assembly GCA_902702965.1. Taxonomy (NCBI): domain Eukaryota; kingdom Metazoa; phylum Platyhelminthes; class Cestoda; order Diphyllobothriidea; family Diphyllobothriidae; genus Spirometra; species Spirometra erinaceieuropaei. The sequence goes on along the minus strand of CACRXP010000249.1, from coordinate 406,476 downwards.
AATTAACTTCTAGACCGAGTCTGACAAAAGGATTCTATGATTGGTTAAAGTAATCTTCTCGGGATTGGTTGAGTCAGTTTGAACCTGTCCTTAACGATTTTGTACGTGGCATCTCGATCGATATGCCGGTTGATGCATGCCTCATCTGAGTGCATTGCCTCCAAGAATTCGCGGCCCTTCCTTATAGGGCGGGCGCCAACAATGCGAGTGTTTTCCCATGCGAATTTGTGCCCAGTGTCCAGTGTGAGCATGGCCACCTGAAATAGATGGTCGCGTCTCTTTATCGCTAACTGATGTTCATGTATAGGGGTTGAGACAGATTTCCCAGTTTAGCCACAATAGACGGCATCACAACTAGAACATGGGATTTTGTAGACAACACCTTTTCTCAGCATCCTAATAAACCTGTTCCGGTGAGCTCACCTTCTTCTACCAACACCTTTACTTTCAAGATAGCTAGCCCTGTGCTTAGGGTGTACAAGCTGCGTGCGTAAGGTAGTTGCCGGCTGGTGTGCTACGTGTATCTGGTACTTTTTCAATTGTCATTCGACTACTTCAGATACACTTTTGATGTATGGGTGCTTGAGCGCCCTTAGCATTGGAAATACCTTTTCCCTTGAGTTGCTGGTGCCTCATGCATTGACGTATAAAGTCATCCGGGTACCCATTTTGGGAGAACAGTTTTTAGGGGTATCTCATTTCTGCTCGTTAACTTGTTTTATCAGAGCAGTTAGTTTTAGTTCGATTCAGAAGGCTGTAGACTGTACTCCGTTTGTGAGAGACAGGGTGGTTACTCTCAAAGTGTAGGATGACCTCTGAATACGCCTCTTTGCGAACAACTGATGTCTAAAGTGATCGATCGGTTATTCGACGCACAAGGACATCCAGGAATGGGATGGAGTAGATTCAACTGATCTTTCGTGACGATGAAAAAAGTGTCATCTTCGTATCGCAGCCAAAGTATTGGGTTGACTGTGGGAAGGGCTATGCTCTCTACTTTCTGCAGTAATGCTTCTGCCAGGAAACCGGAAATTGGTGAACTCATGGGAGCACCTTTTAATTGCCGGTAGCATTGATTGGAGAAGGAAAAATTTGTCTCCAGACAGAGATTAAGGAGTTGAAGTAAAGCAGCCCAAAGGCTTATGATCACTGGATGTTCGTTCAGAGTAGAAATGAGGATTACCTCGTATGTAAAGTAGTACAGTTAAAGCACCGGGAGAAGGAGTCTCTCCAGGCTAAACAGTAGCTATGAAGAAGCCGAAAATTCTTGAAATCCTCTTAATCTCAGGCAGAGGATTTCATTTTTCCGTTGGCATTGCTAAGAGACAAATAAAGGTAGAATTAAGTTACTTGTCAATATAAGGAAAATGGTGGGTTGGGTGTTTTTAAGTACAATATTGCCAGGCGTGACGGGTACAGTAGGCACGAACCTGCGTTTTAAGCGCAAAACCTCGTGTACAGTGAACTGAGATATCAAATTATGGAGTTTAGAAGGAAATGGTCATCTGAGGAACCGTCGTGAATGAGAAACAATTAGGAAAATTTCCAGTTAACTCCTACGATGGGACGCATGGGCTCCTGAAATGGGGCAGCTGGAGCCCCGAAATCAATATTGATCGAAATATATATGCCTCGATGGTACTAGTCATCATGACTGTTTCTTGGTCTTTCTGTTAAGCTGTATATAGACTCACATAGACCTAATGTAACCTTTCGTCTATCTCTTTACCATTAGAAATGACAGTCCATAAGTATTAATGTATAGTTCTCGTTCAGAATGTTTGATGTTGAAATCGCCCATCTGGAAGAGTAAAACAGTTTGTTTCAAAATATCTTCATACTTTAGGTGTATAACGAAACATTTCCCTAATTGCACTTCAGGTATAATATTCACTGGCGTGATTAAGAAGTTCCAATCTCCAGAAGTATCAATCTCTTCTCCTCGGCTTCTGGCAGCCCGAAACAATCAGCTCTCCTTCCAGCGACAGGACGCCACTTCAAAAGCTTATGACGGTAAACGTGCTTAGTTGCTAGTTTATAAACTATGGGGAGATTCAGAGGGTATTGCTTATGTTTCAGAAGATACGGCATTTATTAAATTAAGAGTACATACTTTTAAATACCAATGTTCCAAAATCTAGTTTCTGGCTGAATAAGTGCGAGAAACTGGTTTTCTTTAACTGTTCTTGTGCGGAATGGTCGGCTTTAAGAAATTATATATAAACACTCAGGAAGAGTTCTTTAAGTGCAGTAGAAATCGTTTTGTTCGTTTTACTGGACCCTCAACAGGCTACTAGGGATTGACCAGCAAGCGTTCCAGTTTCATACTCCTCCCAGTATAAATCTACTCTGTTAACTAATGAGCTTAATTGTCTGCTTCAGCGTGTGCTCTGTTCTCGGGATAAGGAAAGCACAGAACAGCATAACAGACGGCAAATTTTACAGTAAGGGGGCACCGACGCTATGCGCCGCTTCTACCAGGAGAGACAGGTATGAACTCTGTTAAGGCCTCGTCCGGCATGCCTATCTCTTCGAAAGTGGTCTCACTGTGACAGATAGGGCATCATGCTATGGAAAATTTTCTTCGCTTGGGGCTCTTGAGTTATCCGACAGAAGGATTCATTGAGTGAAACACATTTGAGATTGCCGCAACATTTCTAGGTAAAATCGATTAGAGCCTGGGCCGCGGATGAGAACATCTCTCAATCGATTTATCGATCTGGCGCCGGCGTACAGAGCCCTGCGTAGTCACCTCCTGTCTTGCGACGTCGGTCGATAATTGGCCTGCATGCCTTATAACTGTCGCATGTTCTGCTGCTGCCGCTACCTCTGACGATGGACTCCTGTACGAATCTGAAATCTCAGGACAATAAACACAGTGTTCCGGTGCTCGACTCTTCTTCTTCTTCATTTATGCATACACCTGGAACTCAAAATTTCGCCTTTATTCGTGACGAATTCGGGCGCGATGCGCTATGGACAGCTGGCAGTTGGGAGTTATTCTCTACACGAGAGGCAGCAACATACGGACAGTTACGTTTTTTGCACCGATGTCTCCGAGACGAACTAACCCCCCCAATGCCTGAGATATAAAGCCCTCGTTAATACGGCCATGGGAAGAGACGTTGTGAGGCGGTTTGTCAAACCGACACTATGCGCCCCTTCTGCCAGGAGAGACAGGTATGAACTCTGTCTAGGTTTCGTCCGGCCTGCCTATTTCTTCGAAAATGGTCTCACTGTGACAGATAATGCATCATGCCAGGGAACATTTTCTCCGCTTGGGGCTCTTGAGGTATCCGACAGAAGGGCTCATTTGATATTGCGCTGCACTTTGCCTGCGCAGTATTTGCATACTACTGACTGCCTGTCCTCAGTCTCTGAATGTAGCTCAGTTAGTATGCAGTAGCAAATGAATTTTAGCTCAGATGATCATGCGGACTTTCTATTAGATCCTAAAAAGCTTAACTCCAAACTCATACAATAATCTCCGGGAACGATAATTTCCCTCAAATTATGGTTTCCCATCTAGGCACCTCTATGAATTCTAGGGGGATCGTAATATAAGACACTCTCAAAGACGTCAATAATATTTTTTTCCTTTTGTCAAGTGGCTGCGGCTGACAGATTTGGCCGCAAAATTTCTTGATAGAAGACCCGAAATCGCATACAATTAATCAACCTCGTTAATAATTGAGAGGAAAGGCGACACCTAGCCGTTCTCGCCTTTTGGAAGATTGTGCGTGCATTATTAATTCAAATTCTGAGCGGGAGGGGATCGCAGAGGCACCTTTCCTGTAATAATTACTTAAGAATAGAAGCTGAAGTTCAAAAATGAGGAGTATAGTTATTTTAAAAAGATGACTGGTTTATGTTTTTTCAAAAGCCTCTAGTTTTGCCTCCTACAAAGAAGATTCATATGCACGGAGATTGACTTGCCACACAGTCGCTTCAAGTTCTAGCTAAAAACTCACTCGTGTTTTTCGTAAATTTTGTGTGGCTGAATGATGCAGCTGTGAGGCGTTCGGTTCGGCAATACGTCCTCCAAGGTTCCAAATGTATTTTTCCAGTTTCGCGATGGCTAGTACCTTAATTTTGTCGAGATTTTACGTGTGAACTTGGAGCAAAGGCTCCGAAAAAATCCTATATAACCCGACCCGAAATTCTCATGAACACAGAGGCTTCGTTTTATCAGTTTCAGCGCAATAACAACGTAGTATTAAATATACACAAGTCAACAGTCAGCATAAGAGGGCAGTAAATAAAACATAGCGTGTACTAGTATAGTATCGAGTGCTTTTTGACAGTTTGTGCATATTATTCTACTGGTTCGCCGAAGTCAGTGCAATAAGGCTCAAGGGTTCAAAAGAGCTTCCCAGAATGGGCCTGAAAAGGCTTGTATGGAGGAATTTACATAAAGTCCACTAGTAATATCAATTAGAACAGAAAATATTGATATAAATTATTGTTTTGGTTGCCCTCGTAGATTACAACTCATTCGGCTAACTGTTTGCTCTAGGTGCTTTGCTGTGAATATTTTAAAAAACGGAGGTTCTTCCCTGCTTGTACGCAGTCGTTGGCCGTTTCGTTAAAACACATCCGGGCTTTAATGTGTGTATGGTCCACAATGATGCTTTTCCCCCATAGAGACTTATGCGACTCTTTTCGGATTATGCCCCGATTAGAGCTGTTATCGTTGTGCTGTAATCTGGCGGACTCGCTTGCATGGGCTCACAGCACCTGATGAGGAAGTCGGTGTGACCGCCTCTGTTAGGTGCTCTTGAACCTTCTCTGCAACTGAGATGACGAGTTGGGGGGCACTTCCAGGGACTCGGAACAGGTAACATTAATCTTCTGGCAAAATAAGCTCCGACATTGGTCTACGCGATTATCAGGTTTTTATGTGGCTTCTTTAGCGAACCTGGCCCTTGTTTTGTTTCTTCTCACTCTCCTCCGTCATGCTTCGTTTTTATTTCTTCCCCATAATTTGTCTCCTTTTCTGCCCGCTGCACTTGCGTGAAACGGGATCATTGGGTCCCAATTTTTTTCTCCGTTTCCTCTGTTCTTCCCAAATCCAGTTTTAAATGACCAACCCATTCATCTGGCATTTTTTCTGCAGTAACAGGTCACTTCCGCCTGAATGAGTAGAAGTGGGGTGCTTGTAAATGGATGCTGGTCGTTTGCTTCTTGCATGAAACAACCGCCGCATCATACAATACGTGATAGCGGAGATAATTGCGACATGAATCCACTTTGGGAGCGACAATCTTGAGCGTCGTATGTACATGTCAACTTGTATTTCGTCGGACGACTATTTGGGCTGGTTTGCAGTCAATGGGGGGAAGAACATCAAATGTGTCTGTTTGCTGTCGAAGCCACGATATTCTTCGTTCATGGATGCAGTGACTGCCAGCAAAATTTAAATTCGAAGGGAGATAAAGTGGCGAAAAAGCTGGAAGTTCTCCCTATGTCTGTGATTTGGAGACGCGGAGGCAACCGCTACAGCACCCAGGAAGGGCATAGAGATGGCACCAAATCGCACCTATGGTCTGTGAACGTAAAGTTTAACATGCCCACCATATTCCGACAATTTGTCCACCAAAACTCAACCGAGACTACGGCCGCTATGGTGAGGAGGCGCGGGATTTGGATTTTAGCGATGGAATTCCACAGATGATCGGGCATTTTCTCTGCTCCTATATCCATCATGATTTAATTACCAGGCTAAACCCAGATGACTGGAGATGAACTCAAGTGAGCGAGAGCTGAAGAAGCATTAAGTAGTCGGGTACACGTGTCGCACAGAGGCTGGCCACTTGGTCCACACGAGTCAGCCGTCCCTAACACGATCTTCACATCAGTGGAAGTTGTTACGAGGGCCACATTAAGGTATAATTACACCATACTACTAGTTAGCAGCTTTCCAGCTACGACTTTAGACGGGTGGCCGAGTCATATTTAGGGGGCGCGGGGCGACTATAGGTGGTTATGACCGATTTAATGTAGTGAACAAAGATCGATCAGCTGGAGTGACCCTGGTATCTCATTCCTCGTTCATCATTAACTGATGGCAAGTCCACGTCATTCCGACTGGAGATGTGATAGCCCGACCAAGTCCCGTCCCACTTGCGCTCTGCAGATGTCTACCCCCCCCTTCCCTCCCCGGCTTTGTGCTTGCAGCATAATTGCCGCCCATCTTGAATGCATGAAAACACATAGCCCATTTGGAAACAAGGTAGATGCCGGTAAAAATGAGCAGATGAATGCCAGCAAGCAAACTCTACGGCAACAGGAGAAGAGGCCGACTACAATGGTATCTGGGTCAGCATACTACCATCTACTTGCCCAAACGATGTCCAAACGGTCGGAGAAACAGGATTGAAAGACCGCATACAGATCTACAGCTTCTTAAGTAGCTGTTAAAAGTCCTTGTGTACTCATACAGCATTGGCTAGGACACAAGCGAAAAGGCGAGTTCGAGGAATTAAGCGGCCTCGGTCGGATGTGGTTCTGTAGTCCCGCCTAAAGTAAGCAAACCCCAGCCACCTGTAATACGGGACTGGTGATAAAAAGGGACTTTTACAAGTAAGACCAGGAGATGCACAGGCGACGAGGTCAAGTAGTTGTAAACCAAAAGAAAACTTGTTGGGAATCCGTGGTCGTTCTTTGAGTGGTTGAGAAATAGGTGTCCTAACCCCCTAACCCTAGCCGTAAACTCCAACCCCCAACCCTAACCCCCAACCCCAGCCCCCAACCTCCAGCCCCAGTCCCCAACCCTAGCCCCAACCCCTAACCCCAACAGCATTATGTCCATCATTTGGGACTACATAACCACATCCTAACGCAGTAAGTCAGTCTGGATCGCGAGGACAAAAAAATATTTTAACAGACCTTTTAAATGTCTCCTCGAACAGCAGCACCAAAGGCAGCAGAATAAAAGGATACCTGACACATAGGGGTTACAGCATTCATAAAATACGGTTGCTATGCCGCCACAAACCGCGTAAAATTAATAGATCCCGCTTCCGCCGCATATGGTCGTGCTTGGAGCGACGATGCCTTGGTCGCCCGCATTTCAGTTGTTAATGGCTGCGATTTTATCGCCAGTGCTGGTGGTTGGTGTGATAACAACTCGATAACCTGGCTCGTCAATACTTCCACTGGAAGAAGAATTTACCCGCGCGCTGCGCGTCCGACCAGTTGCTTTGCTCAGGCCAAGTCGTAGCGCAGAATTAGGAGTGGCAGATAATTTTGTTTGTTCGTGGGATTGTCGACATAAGACTCATAACTAAAGCATCCCCAAACTCACGCGGTTGTCACCTCTCGCGAAGAGATCGGCTTCGGCGGACTCGAGTCTGTGATGAGGTCCCTTGGAGCGAGTCGCGACTCCAGGATTCGTGTCACCCCTCGCACTGGTGATGTGTGTTCGGGCATCCGTGTACACGGTATTCTTTCCACTGCATTGCTCAAAATTACATCAAATCCAGTAAAACATCTCTAGACACTTCTGTTTGTGACAAAATGTCTTTCGGCCCCGTTAACTGGCGCCTAGTCGTTGCCTCTGGTCTACAGACAGCCCCATTCACAAGTGTCGTGTGGAGACGAATTACCGAAAGAAGTGAAGTGACGTGTCCCAGGAAGTAGTCTTGAAGAAGAAGAAGACACGATTACGGAGACGACTTACGTTATGCAAGACGTTCATGACTTGCGGAGGCATCAACCACTTCTGTTGGTGTCTCGAACGATAGTTTCGAGTGAAGATCCGAAACATCAGGTAAACAAAGCACACTTCGCAAAAATTGATCCTTGCAGGTGGAGGCAGACCAGAATAAGTCCGGTGTGATGGAAAGTAAAGAGCAGAAATAATGTGATGGTAGCACGTGCGCAAGGAAGGGAGTGTGCAATAAGTGAAGGGTACTAGGGCAAGTTAAACAAGACGAGTGAGCAATGGTATAGGATGGTAGTTAACCTTCCGAAATAGGCACCTCGAAAATGCTGGAACGATTGGGCATCATGTTAATCAATAGTGAACACGACGACTCTGCTTAAGCAATCTTCTTCGGATAGGAAACACATTGCAGAATTTAATTAGCATTTCATGAGATAACATATCTCCTTTACGTCAGTCATTGGCTATGATTGTATCCAATCATTTACGGCAAATGAAAATCACCCCTTGGTGCTAGGCTATACGTCCAAATGTCTGGGTTTCAAATGATTGTTGGTTCTTTCCGATGCATTAAATTAAAAGCGAACATTCATACGTGTCCGTTTTTTTAAAGGTATTATGCAGAGGTCTTGGGAGTATAAATGTCAAAAAGAAAGTAGTATTTGGTGTGATAACGACTCGATAACCTGACTTACGGTGTACCGTGGTTTTATGAATCAAATCCGTCAGTCGTCTCTATTTTGGAAACAAAACATTCATGTTATGCACCATAATTCCATCTTGTGCCGGATGCGTCTCCCCGGACTGATTCGAACTGCCGCCATCATTGATCGCTGCCGTGTTCCATTTACAAGGTCACGTGGTGTGAACGCGAAACGTGCTGACGATGTCAGCTGTGCCAGCGATGTGGAGACTCGGAGTTCATGAGGTCCCTTACCCTAACCAGAGCGCCAGGCTCTACTGTTATTGAAAAGTTCGAATTCCCGTGTCATTCACCTTAACGGCTAGCGAAATTACTCCAGCACACACACTAAATGACTGCACGCTCTCCTGTTTTTTGCATTAATTTCGTGGATCTAATGAGAGCTTTGGAAACAGTGGATAGCGACGACAGCGGTGTTTGTAGGGACACACGATGATGCTATACCTGTCGGAAACCGGAAATAGTTGGACAGGGAATTTCCCTTAACACGCAAAACCCGATCTCAAGCCGGGCGTCCGACCAATCATGGCTACTTGTAGGGGCCAATCAACTTCAAGACTAAGGCATAATGGTGTTCACTCAAGGCATTTGGTCGGCTGTGCCTGCGGATTTAGACGTGCTTCTCTTCTCCGTCTATCAGTTTGCTCAAACGCATTCTTTCCCCATTCTGTAAGGAACACATTTTCCGTACACCTCTTTCCATTTAGAACCTGATCCGAAGGGGGTCGTGGATAACGTTAGGGCAAGACTTTAACTGCCGAGATTGAATCGTAAATGTTTAAAGTTATTGATTTAAAGCATTAATAAATTTCACTTATAATGTCAAACATGAATATTCCTGCTTCACAGAATATTGTTCAGATAAGCAGAATAAAGTCAACGAAAGGCTTTCATGGGGTGGCATGAATATCGCGAACGATATCAACCTATCGAGTCCAGACTACTGTTCAGATCCGATTCTGCAGACCAGTCGCTCCACCGGTGTCAGCAGTTGATCTTCTTCTCAGTACTCCATATTCTTCTTCCTCAATCCCATTCAATCTGAATATAAGTTTTTATTTCGTGTGAATTAAAAAGTCTTATGTTGTTCAGATTTTCCAACTGATTTTTCCGAATATAGCTATCTCTTTCATCCGGAAGCCGGCAGCCGACTTACCATGCCTCATGGGCTTTACAGTGGCCCAGACGTTTAATTAGAAATCAGTCATTTTCCCCACCAAATGCGGCACGGAGAAAGCATACATACAGAGGATAACTGAGAGGCTATCTGGGAATATCTGATTTTGTTGTTCAAGCCAGCAACAGGGTAACAATGGTTGCCTTTTTAAAATTTATTTTTTGTGACTACAACTATGCAGAATTTGTAAGAAATCGACATGCGTATGAAGGCGTTTGGGGGTTTAGGAGACCGTGTCTGCGGAGGTCCAATTCCGAGTCGTCGTCGTCGTCCTCATCGCCCAACTTCCTCACTATGAACAATTAAGCGTGTTACTTTACACCGTCTCGACGGATGGTCCAGTCCTCCGTTTTAACGATAGCCAGGAAGCAGTGTCTCCTTTCTTTGCTCTTTGGGGCGCCCTCTCTTTCTCACTTATGTGAGACCTGGTACGTCCTCTATGAAGCCAGTCTCATGCGGAGATTGGGAAAACAGGGTCGCGTCTGCAATCCTTCAAAGGCCATCGTAATTTTTCAAGCAAAATGAAGTTCTCCATGTGAGCTTAACTGGCATCCGGTAAGTGTGAATTACAATCGGTATGCATGTGAGAGGAGAGGATTTCTGTTGTTTCTTTCATGGCACCCCCCCCCCCCCTTAACGCAAGCGTTTCACCAATAGCAAAAATACCGATGTTGGAGATACAGTAGCTGTGTTACCTCATGGAACGCAGACCGAAAAACTGAAATATGTCTTCAGTTAGGAAAATTACGCAAATAGGATTTAGTATGCGGGTACGAATAGCGTAGCCGGCAGCCTCGTGGGTTTTAGAGTGACCAAAAACCGGACGCATATATCGGGCATTAAGAAATGCGAAATTATTTGATTGAACTTCGGAGATAGTATACATACAGAAAATTTGGGGGAAGTTTACCTGGGAATATCTGGCTTTATTGACCAAGTTAGCAGCAGATTTAACAGTGGTTCCCTTTGAAGTATTTATTTTTTGTGAGTAATATGTAGAATTAGTAAGAAAACGAAACGTCTTTTTAGTCATCTGGGGGTTTAGAGACCCCGTGCTTGCAGAGGTCCGGTTCCGAGTCGCCGTCGTCGTCGCCCAACTTCCTCACTATGAACAAGTACGCACAACTTTACACCGTCTCGACGAATGGTCCAGTCCTCCCGTCTGAACGATGGCCAGGAAGCTGTGATACGCCCTCCATGTAGCCTGTCACATGTGGAGAGTAGGAAAACAGGGTCACGTCTGCAATCCTTCGAAGGTCATCGTAATTTGTCAAGCGAGATGAAGTTCTGCGTGTGTGCTAAACTGACATCCGGTCAGTGTGAACGGAAATCGGTAGGCCGAATCTGTAGATGCCGATTTCCCCGGCACCTCGAGTGGGGTACGCAAACCTCCAGAGGACTACAAAAACATTTCGTTTTTTACAAATTCTGCACGGTAGCAGTATGGACAAGAAAATACATTTTAGAAAGGAACCCATTTTAAACCTGTTGTTAGCTTGAACAACAAAATCGGATATTTCCAAATTACCTCTCTCTAATCCTCTGTATGCATACTTTCTCCGTGGTTCGACCAGAATGTATCATCGAGCCGCATTTCTTAATGCCTGATAAAGGCCTCCGGTTTTGGGGTCGCTCCAAAACCCATCAGGGCATAGTTATTCGGCTGCCGGATTTCGAGGCCTAACTGAAGACGCAGGACAACGCCCGCCAGAATCTGGGGGTCGCATCGTTAGAAGTTGAGTTCTTCGGCACCTCGAGTGCCTGCTCCCATCCCAGACAGCCGTCCGGTTGAAAAATGAGAAAAAGCAGAAGAAGTTTTAATCCGGACGAAAGATATACATATATTCAGCGTAATCTGAAAATGAGATTGAGGAGGAAGAAGATGAAGTATTGAGAAGAATATTTGCTGCTGACGCAGGCTAAGTGACTGGTCTGCAGAATCGGATCGGAACCGTGCTCCGAAAATGATAGGCTGAGATCGTCAGTGATATTCATAGAGCTTCATAAGACCATGTCTTTGACTGTATTCTCCTTATCTCGACCACCTTCTGTGAAGCAGGAAAATGCTTATATGAATTTGAGAGGGAAATTTATCGATGTTTAAAAGCAATAACTTTAGAAATTTACGATTCAATCGCGACAGTTAAAGTCTTGCTCTAATGCTATCCACTATCACCTTCGGATCAGGTCCGAAATGAGAAGAGGTGTACAAAAAGTGTGTTCTGTAGAGAGTGGAGAAAGAATGTGTTTGAGCAAACTGATAGACGGAGAAGAGCAGAACGTCTAGATCCGCCGGCACAGCCGACCAAATGCCTTGCGTGAGCACTTTTACGCCTCAGCCTTGAATTCGATTGGCCCCTTCGACCAAAAAGCGCACAGAAGCCGACGTTGGAGATACAGTAGATTTGCTAAATGTTATCCGAAAAGATTACTTCAGTACATTTGCCATGTTCATTCAGCTATGTTTTCAAGGAGACATGCACGAAATATCTTTACTTTTACTCAGTTTGTGGAAACTTAGATGGGCTCACCGGAATGGGCGTTGAGCGCTCATATGACAAATTAAACCCTAGATGCAAAGCGCTGAATCATTAATGTCGTCAAAGTAACTGTCGGTCTCTGTAATGCTGCGTCTTTCTGATATGAAGACAAAAGTGACACGATGCTGAAACACTGAGAGAAAAACTGGAGGCTGGGAATGAACATGGAGAGAATGGACTGAAAAGAATTGACGCAGTGATTGCTTGACATCAAAATCTTCTTTCTGTGGAGGACGTTCGCCACACCGATGAAAGAGACATGACTGGACAATTAGTTCGCTGCAAATAAGTAAAAAGTCACTTGTATAAACTCGATGAACTCAAGATCATCCTAGCCTAAATACGTTCTGCTGTTACTGAATCAAATGAAAGATGACTTACTCTAGATGGGGAAAGATCCTGAAATACAAAGACACGGTAAGCAAGTGTTAAAACGACATCAGACCAAAAGAAGAGATGGCGAAATTGTTCCACACGCACCAGTAACGCAGTGGAATACATGTTTTGTTGAAGAATTTTGCAAAGTATCATGACTTGGACATGCTGCAGTGTGTTCTTTTGGTTCCTAAGGCAGAAAATGCTACTGCAACTGTAGTCTGCAGGCTTTCAAAGTAACCTGCAGAAGAAGATCCAGCGTTGGTCGTTCAACTTCGCAAGGACAGGCGGAGAAAAAATATGGTTATTACATGAGATTTCAATGCTCCCCTTGTAAACTGCAACCTCACGGCCGCTAAGCGTCCTTGGCAAGGATCCAGCTGAATGCTATTAAAAGAGGCACTCGGCGAAAGTGTTGATGAAAGAGCTTTAGGTCCACCTTTAGGCTCTTGTGATCGCACAACCTTCATGTGCTGTTTCTGAAAGACGTTCCAAATTTTGAAAAAAACGATGGGCGCGCCGTAACGGGTTCATTTAGGTGCTGATGTTTCAAAGAGCTTGATCGGTTCCATATTGCTAAAGCGTAAAATCCACTCAATCGACCAGAAAGTTCCATTGGCATGTCGCGTAGGTCGGCCTCATGCTGATCGTTTTTTCTCTTCTCTCGCTGCCTTGGCCTCTTGGAGGATTGTTGGCGAGCGTTTTGTCTGCGTGTTTTTTGAGTCATCATCTCGTCGGGGGAAAATGGATGAGCATTTGTCGGGTGGTCGGTCTGGTGGTTCTTCTTCCTCGCTACTTATAAAGCCGATAAGTATTTTTAAATTGTTAAAAACATCGAAATATATAATTTGTCCAGACCATGGAATAGCCAACTACACACTCTCGCATCAGCACGTTTAATAATGCTACTTATACATTGGATAAGTGTTTGTAAATTGTCAAAATGTGTCCAATTATATGAATTTTCCAGGCCGTGGAATATTCAATCGGACACTCCGCATCGCCGCGTTTAATAATGTTACTTATAAAATCAATTAAGATATTTAAATTGTTATTATTATCGAATTATATTTCTTGTCCAGACCGCGATATATCCAATTGGACACCCTCGCATCAGCACGTTTATTGATCTTTCGAATAAGGTTCATAAGTATTTTTAATTTGTTTAATAGTATCGAAATCTATGATTTGTCCAGACAGAAGTTTCCAATCGGACACTCTCGCATCAGCACGTTTATGAATGCTTCTTTTAAAGTAGATAAATACTTCTAAATTGATAAAATTGGTCAATATATGGTTTGTCTAGGCCATAGAACATCCAATCGGACACTAGCATTAGCACGTATTCTAATGCTTATTGTAAAGTCGATACGTTTTTTTAAATGGTTAAAAAGTGTCGAATTACATGATTCCCCAGACCATGGAATATCCATGTAGACACTTTCGCATGAGTACGTTTATAAATATTACTTATAAAGCGGATAAGTATTTTAAAATTTCTAAATAGTGTCGAAATGTATTATTTGTTCAGATCATGGTATATCCAATCCCGCACTCGCGCGTCAGTGCATTAAATAATGCAACTTGTAAAGTTTATGATTTTTTTGAAATTGTTAAATTGTCGAATTATAAGATTGCTCCAGACCATAAAATATCTAATCAGACACTCTCGCATAAGCACACTTATTAATGCTATTTATAAAGTGAATCAGTAATTTTAAATTGTTAAAAAGTGTCGAATTATATGATTTGTCCAGGCCATGGAATATCCGATCACACATTCTCGAATCATCACGCTTATTAATGCTACTTATAAAGTCGATACGTATTTATAATTTGTGAAACAGTTTCGAATTACATTATTAGTCCAGACCATTGGATATCCAATCCGACCCTCTCGCATCAGCACGTTTAATAGTGCTACGTATAAAGTGGAAAAGTATATTGCAATTTTTAAATAGAGTTGAACTTTATGATTTGTCCAGACCATGGAATATCCAAACGGACAATCTCGCATCAACACGTTTATTAATGCTACTTATAAAGTCGATTATTATTTTTATATTTTTATATGTGTCAAATTATATGATTTGTCCAGACCATGGAATATCCAGTAGGACCCTTTCGCTTTAGTGCGCTTATTAATGCTAATTATAAAGTGGATAAGTATTTTTAAATTGAAAATATGTGTCAGCTGTCTGATTTGTCCAGACCATGGATTATCCAATCGGACACTCTCGCCTCAGCACATATAAGAATTCTCATTTAAAAGTGGATAAGTCTTTTTCAATTGTCAAAATATGTCCAATTAAATGATTTTTCCAGACCATGAAATATCCACTCAGACACTATCGCAGCAGCGCATTTGTTAATGCTGCTTATTAATTATTATTTTTAAAATTTTAAATGTGTCGAATTATATTATTTGTCAGGACCAAGCCATATACAATCGGACATTCTCGCACCAGCACGCTTGGTGCTGTTACTTATAAAGCGGATAAGTATTTTTAAATTGATATAAAGCGTTGAATTATATGCTTTGACCAGACCATGGAATATCCTATCAGACACGCTCGCATCAGCACACTATTAATGCTATTGATAAAGTGGATAATTATTTTCAAATTGTTAAAGAGTGTTGAATTATATGATTTGCCCTGACCATGGAAAATCTTATCGGACACTTTCGCGTCAGCACGTTTATTAATGCTACTGATAAAGCGGATAAAATTGTCGGCATTCAGTGCAAAATGTTATGACCTATTTTGCCTGTTCTTAATAATGTACAGAAATAAATGTGACTTCCCTTACATGATAAGTATACAATTTGTAGTTTGAAGACTCTGAATGCAAGTGTGACGGCAGGTCGTAATCAAAAACTAATATGGAATAAACCGAGTTTTAAAACTGCAAGTTACATCTTCTGCAAGCATACAATTTGAAGAAGACGTAAGCTTCTACCAAAGGGGTGAAAGAAAATAATATTTGTGGGCATACCAGCTGTTAAATCTCTCTGCATTTGTAAGGGCATAAAGAGTCATTAGGAAAATTCATACTGCATAAGTACTCATTTGTTACGGAATTTTGTTTGTGAAGGCGGTCGATACGCAGCTCGTTCGGAATTCGGCATCCTGAAAATGCTGGAACGATTTGTCATCATGAGACTCGATAATGAACACGACGACCCTGCTTAAGAGATCTTTTTCGGATTTAAAACACATTGTAGAATTTATTCAGCGTTTCATGAGATAGCATATATATTTTACGTCAGCCATTGGCTATTGTTGTATCTTATCACGTACGGCAAACGAATTTCTCCTCTTGGTGTCAGGGTATACGTCCAAATGTCAGATTTTGTATCTAGAAGGCTGCATTTTGGGAGGGGGCACAGAGTGTTGTGCAATTCAGTTCAGACATCCGTGACAACCCTTGCTGTAGGGGTAGGAAGGAATAGACGGCAAATTCGGATAGCCGGAAGGGCATTCGGCGTGTGCTGCATTTAGTCCCCTCGTCGTTACGATGAAGCCTATTCTGCGATCCGGGCGGTGAGCGTACACATGCGTGAACGCCATAGATCAAGTTGCCTAAACCTTCTATTTACCAAAAACGAGGAAAGCGTTGATCACACGACATTTGTGTGCTGTTTCCGAACGAATTTCCAATTTGTCAAGAAATGTCTGCCGGTTTGCATTTGAGGAAATGAAGTCGGCGACTCCATTCATACTGGTGACAGACGTTATGAACAAATGTCAGCAAACGTTGGAAAACCTTCGAAATACTTACTTACTTGCACTCAGTACGGCTACGATCATGCCTGATCCAGCCGGCCTCAATGATGTCCCAAACTGTACCTCTCCACGCCTGGCGATTCGCGGCAGCATGTCTGGGCAGTTCAACCCCTTCTCTTCGCCAACGACGGAGACCGAAAACCGAAGGTCCAAGAACCACCTCCATGCCTTGACCAACTATGTCGAGTCAGTTTTCGAGTTGATCCCCTCATCGGCACCTGCAATTGGGCAACGGTACCGAATCGAGGGCAGTAACACTGATTTCCTGAGGTAGACGACGAAAAAAATGCCCAAACCACCTCAGTCATCTTTCTTGGATGACCTCGATTTTGCTTGCAATGTTGTCGTGGCGAGCGTGAACTGTCTCACTTAAGACAAAATCGGTATTCTTGACTCGAAAGATGGCCCATAAGCAGTGGTGATCAAATACCTCCGGTTTTCGCTCACGCGCAAAGCCCGGCATTCACAACCGTAGAGAAGATCACACACTTTGTCCACATCCGCATTATCTATATGATCACTGAGGTGTGATCATAACTCAGTTACGTATCGGTACCGTTAGCTTTTTCAATCTTGGTAACCCAAAGTTCAAGCAAAATCCCGTAGAGAAGAACAGACTGGACAGATCCACGGTACACGCGAATCTTAATGGCAATGGTGAGGTCGCGTCGGATCTATGGGCACTTTCGAAAGCTTGATAAATATCATCCCGAAGCATCATTCCGTAGAAGATTTCGTCCTCATTCTGTCCATTCGGCATCAGCCTCGATCTGCGGTATTTAAAACCACCTTCTTCTTCTTCTTCAAGTTGACAGCCATCAATCCGCAGAGGTGCCTTCTCCTGGTCAGGTATGCAGCTTGAAACCTCTTTAGTCTTCCTAGCCTTTATGGCTAAACCGACCGATTTAGCGACTTCGTTTACCCCTAGAGTCACGCACAGCACGAAACCGTCGGAGTGGGACAACGCTGAAGATCTTCGCTGCAACGTCGATGGGGCTTAGTCCGCGGTAGTTCTCGGATCTCGTCTTATCTCCCTTCTTGAGGGTAGGTACAAGTATGTCTATGTCCCAATCATCGGAGGCAGCCTCGTTTGTCCAAGCTTGATCAATCACCTCATGGAGCCAGGGCGTCGACGCAAGACCTGCTGATTTCATCGGATAAACCGTCATCTCCGGGTGCCTAGTTGTTGCGTAGCTTTCGTATAGCATCAGTGATTTGCCTTTCAAATGGAAGCTCGCATGGCACTGCATAGGTTGGAGGGTGAAGAAACGGCGCTGGAGAGGAGAGCAAGGGGCTGATGTGTTGGGTATTTAATTAAGGATGGTGTTCGATGTGCTCACGCCAGCGCCCGACTTTAGCCGAGTTGTTGGCAATAGAGCCACCGTTCATGTCGCAAACAGCGACTAAAACTGACAGAAATCATGCTGGAAGACTTTCTGGCCACAAATAATTGTTTATTTTGACTATGCTAACGTGCCTACTGTAGAAATACACCATTCTCGGTGCTGCATTTAAAGGCATGAAATAAAAAACCATTGCAGCAATAATTACAAATCACGCAGGTACTTGCCGTGTGTCGTGGTTTAGGTTCTCGGTTCCGTTAAGCCTTTCCCTCTTGACAACCAAACGTTCCCGTGTTACGTCCAAACTCCAGCTACCACGTCTTTGGCGCCAGCAAACTCCATTTTGTGCCGAATGCATCCTCCCAGACCGATTCAAACGGCGTGTTCCACTTAAAAGGTCACGTGGTGTGAACGCGAAGTGTGCTGACGATGGCAGCTGTGCCAGCGATGTGGAGACTCGGAGTTCATGAGGTCCCTAACCCTAACCAGAGCGCTAGGCTCTACTGTTATGGAATAGTTTTAATTCCCGTGTGAGTCACCTTAAAGGGTAGCGAACTTACTCCAACACACACTAAATGCACTGCATTCTATCAAATATTTTGCAGAGGTTTCGTGGATCTGTTGAGGACTTTGGATACAGTGGATAGCGATGAGAGCGGTGCTGGTAGTGGCGGACTATGAAGGCGTACCCGTCGCAAACCGCCAGTAGTTTGACAGGGAATTTTCTTGAACACGGAAACCCAAGGCGACGTACGTAAGTTATGTTTCCTGAGGTGCCCTTACAGAGCAGAATCTCCAAGGTTTATTTTTTCAAATTTATGTTAGTTTGCTTCTGCCGGTAATCGCAGCCGCCTAACGAATGTTCGCAGAAAAATTTTTAAATTACTGACCAGGCAAGCGTTGTGTTAGATAACACTCTGCCTTGCTGCAGGATACATCCGTGATCCGAAATTGACAAAGTATTTTTTCTCATTAGAATACCTACAAGCCACAGATTATCGTTTTCTTCGACTGATTAACGCGTCTACTGTAGACTCAAGTACACCCATTCCTACTAGTGGTGCTGGCTTCATATTCAGTTCTGAATTGACATGCGTCGAACAAACATTCGCAATAACATACTAACAAATCACAGGGGTACTTACTGTGTGTCACGCTTTTGCGTCTCGGTTCTGTTAGCTCTTTCACTCTTGACAACCGAAAGTTCCAGTATTACGTCCAAACTCCAGCTACCACGTCTTTGGCGCCAGCAAACTCCATTTTGTGCCGGACGCATCTTCCCGGACTGATTCGAACTGAGGCCATATCGATTGCGACCGTGTTCATCTTACAAGGTCACTTGGGGTGAAGGCGGAATGCGCCAACAATGGCAGCTGTTGCCAGCGGTGTGTAAACTCGGAGTTCATGAGGGCAACAACCTTTACAATAGACCTAACATCCTCTTTATTATGAGAGGGATTCTGCTTCGTATGTTTCCCCTTAACGGCTAGCAAACTAACACCAGCCTGTGTTGAATGTCCTGCGTGCCATCCCGTTTCCTGCTGTTTTTACTCCCTCCCCAGTTCTTCTGAGTACTTCTATTACTTTTTAAATAGCATATATCCTTACGCTCAGTTGGTTTGTTGAGATGTCTTAGCACAGTGTGGATTTTGGAAATTCCACCCGAGGGTCAAAAACAAATGCGATGTACCCCTCAGTTAGAGGACATTGACGGACAGCCTTGATCAAACAGAGAACACGGAATTCGCTGAGAACAGCGATGCGGTGTAGTGATGCAACTATAATTTTTTCTCGAATTTGACTTAGGCCCTTTTGACTCCTAACTTTACCCCGGTAATCCACCGGCATCAAATCAGTTAGCCTCCTTCGAACTTTAATCTTATTGGTCACTGCAAGCTGTTATATATGGCAATTTGTGAATACGATCGCCCCGTTGACTAATCTCTAGGCATCCTTTTCAGATAATGTTTGAGACTAATTAAAGCAAGCACCCTGCTGATATAACGATGTGGAGGTCCGATGAAGATACCGGATATTTGGTCAAGTGAGTCGCGAAAAGCATTGGAATTTGATTAGTTAATCTACAACTGGCTTGACCGCTAAGATGTTGCTTGCCGAAATTAGGTGATATGAATTTGGCCGTGAGTCAGATCACATGAATTACTTATAAAAAAACATAAATGAGGTATTTCAATTTAGGGATTGCGCATGGCCGTTTAGGACCATATCCAAGTTCATTTTCTCCACCGTTGCTCAACGGAATAACTTGATTTTAAAATTAAACTTTTACCTGGCTTTCATCCATTTAACTTGAAGGACCGAAAACATTTCAACAAATCTTATATCTATTTCTCCATGAAAACTAGCAATACTAAAAATTTTAGCAGCCAATACGTTCCTTTTGGTGGAATTTAGCTGGCGTTTAATCGGAAAATGTTGTGGGGTCTTTTAACAAATGTGGTCCTTTTAAGTTCCCTTCGAACTTACTCGATGGGTATACGCGTAGTAAACTGGCGGCTAAACTAGAATGGCGAGTATGTCAGGGTGAAAAAATGATTTCATGTTGTTCCCGATGCATTATCTTATAAGTTAACGTTCATACGTGCCAGTTTCTTAAACATAATACGCAAAAGTCTTTAAAAAATGCATTTCAGGAAAAAAGGAATGGTTAAATCTGCGGACATCCTTTAAGGAAAATCAGACATTATCAGATAAATTTCTCCAAATCCGCATTATGCACAGGATCACTGGCGTTTGATTGGAAGTCAGTCATTTTCCTCACCAAAGGCGGCACCATCGCCCTCATTTCTTGATGTTAGCCGGTTGCCTATTTTGTTTCACCTGAACGGCTAGCCAACTCACTCCAGCCTATGTTGAATGTTCTGCGTGCCATCCTGTTTTCTGCAGTTTATACCCCTACTTTTCAAATCACATATATCCTTACGCGTAGTCGGTGTGTTCTGATGTTGTAGCCCAGTGTGGATTGTGGAAATTCTGCCCGAGGGTCAAAAGGAACGCGATGTACTACTCAGTTACAGGACATTAACGTACAGCCTTGGTCAAACAGAGAACACGGAATTTGCGAAGAACATAAGTTCTTCAAACTAGCTTTTTCTTAAAAATTTTTGCTTGCAGAAGAAGTATCTTCAAGTCTTTAAACAGTGTCGAATTATATGATTTGTCCACACCATGAAATATCCAGTTTGACAGTATCGCATCCGCACGTTTATTAATGCAACTTATAAAGTGGATAGATATTTCTAAATTGGGAAAAAGTGTGCAATTATATGATTTGTCTAGACCATGGCATATCTAATTTGACACTACCGCATCAGCACGTTTATTAATGCTACTAATACAGTGATACGTATTTCTAAATTGTGAAAAAAGTGTTGAATTATATGGTTTGTTCAGACCGTGAAATATCCCGTCAGATACTATCGCATCAGCACATTTATCAATTCTACTTATAAATTGGATAACTTAGTCGACATCCAGCATAAAATTTTATGGGACCTACCTTACCTCTTCTTAATAAAGTATAGAAATATATGATTTGTTCAGACCATGGAATATCTAGTCGGACACTCTCGCATCAGCACGTTAATTGATGCTACTTATAAAGCGAATAAAATAATCGACATTTGTAGTGATAAAGGACGTGAGATCAACTTAAACCACATACAATAATTTTGCTCCGTCTAGTGACAGAAGCCAAGAAGTTATGAGAACGGCTTTATTCTGTACACAGGGCAGGTCGCCGTAAGTTGGCTGTATGCTTGTGTCAGAGAAAAACATTCGTACTGGAGAGCGTCAGTTGCGGAGCCTTCAGTGTGTGCCTACCATCAAAAAAGTGTTGTGTCCTTCTTGCCTCAGTCCTGCATGTTCAAAATCACGTCCGCAAGGGCGGCGTCCAGTGTGTGCACTTGTAACCAATCAGCGAACGAGTTACGTTGATTGGCTCCGAGCCCACGGGAGGGTAGTGACAAGTTATCGACCAGGCGTGCGGCGTGGACTGGAGTGCAAATCAAGGATTAGCGAACGCTGCCGTGGCCCGTAAACAGCAGAACGAGGGGACAGAGAAAAGGCTGCTACACATTCAGTGTAAAATTTTTTTGAAATATATTTTACCTCTTCATTATAAGGGCTAGAAGTATATGCGACTATCCTTGCACAGGAAGTAGACCGTTTGTCGTTTGAAAACTCTGAATGCAACTGTAACGGCAGGTCATAGTCAAAATTATTTAGGTATAAAGAGAATTTTTAAACTATTATTTCCTCCTTCAGCAAGCATCAAATTTGAGGAAGACGTAGGTTTCTACAAACGGAGTGGAAAAGTAATATTTGTGTGCATGCTTACTGTTAAATATATCTGAATTCATAAGGGCATCACAAGTCATTTGGAAAATTCATACTGCATAAGTAGTCATTTGTTATGGAATATAGTTCGTGAAGGCGGTCGATAAGCAGCTAGTTCGGAAGTCGATATCCTGAAAATGCTGGAATGATTTGGCATCACGTGACTCGATAATGAACACAACGAATCTACTTAAGCAATCTTTCTCTGAAATGGAAACACATTGCAGCATTTAGTCAGCATTTCATGAGATAGCATATCTACTTTACGTCAGCCATTGGCTATGGTTTTATCTCTTCAAGTACGGCGAATGAATATCACCTCTTGCTGCCAGGGTATACGTCCAAATGTCATATTTTGTATCAAGGAGGCAGAATTTTGGGAGGGGGTACAAGGTTTTTTGCAATTCATTTCAGTCATCCGTACCAACCCTTGCTGCCGGGATAGGAAGGAACAGACGGCAAACTCGGATAGCCCGAAGGACATTCGGCGTCTGCTGCAGTACATTCTCTCGTCGTTACAATGTAGCCTATTCTGCGATGCGGCGGTGAGCGCACACTTCCGTGAAGGCTAGAGATCTAGATGCTTATACCTACCATTTACCAAGAGCGAGGAAAGTGTTGACGAAATAAATGTAGTTCCAGCCTAAGTTTCATCTGATCATACGGCATATATGGCTGTTTTATGAACCGATTTCCAAGTTGTCAAACAATGTTTGGTGGTGTGAATTTGAGGAAATGAAGTCGGCAGCAGTGATGTTCACTTCCAGAGCCTTTGTCTGTTTCAGACGATGATTTGTCGCAATCGTCGAAGTCTACTCAGTAGTCAGCTTTGCCAAATGATATAGTTTTTAACCTACCTGGTGTTTGCTTACCTTGCAGGCGTCCACACGGTTGGAGTTGCAGCCCCATAATGCTGGACATTCGTAGTGATCCGTCCAGCAGTCCACTCCACACATCGCGGCAAAGACGCCTAAAACGCGGCCCCATCCAGTCATTTCCTAGTCAATTTCCTACGAATTCCTTACTACTATTGACTCCAGCACGTGAATTTCTGTTTAGAGTTAGAGTTAGGGTTGGGGTTGGGATTTTGAATTTCGGTTAGGTGTTTAGGGTTTAGTGCTATTGTTAGTAGTTGGGGGCTAGGATTAGGGTTTTGATATAAGGTTCAGGATTTGGATTTGCAGTTGGGGTTTAGGGTTAAGGGTTCGACGGTTTACCAGATGGGGTCGCGTTTTAGGCCTCTGCCCACATAGCCTTGGTCCCTGGCACATCCAGGTGTCCACGCCACCCGTCGAGGACGCAGTTCAGCAGTTGCCACTGACACGAACGAAGGTGCATTCACGTCTTCTCCCTGATCAGGAGGTGGAAAAAGGACAACTGTTTTAGCTGCTGGCCCAGCGGTAACCTAGCACCTCCTCCTAGGTAGCGATGTCCGTCCGTACATGGGCAGTGAAGTCACCAAGGGTGTGTCATATGCCAACACAAGCGAACATGTGAGTTCCAGGAACTAGTTGATAAGAAGTAAAAGCGATCCCTTCTACTTCGGTGTGTAATTTGTCCGCCATCGCCACGGTGGCCAAGAGGATGTCGGATATTCGTCAGAAATTATTCTTCGGGCAATCGTAGCCGGCCAGTCGGTAGCGAGGACGCAGAAGGCTGACGTCTGTGACAGAACTATTCCCTTGATGTAGCTGCTACGTAGAGCACAGTTTTAGAAATCACAAAAGGAGGGCTGGGTGCCAGTTGAGGGCCAAACGGGGGGATCACCACCTGCGTCAGGCTCATAGAGTGACCTGTGATGGTGTGTCTCCTCACTGAACACACTCTACACCTCCTGGCTCCCACCCTTCGGCGTCTGCCCTGGCATAAGCATGACATGTCGTGAGAAGTCGGATACACGATCGCTGGGGGAAAGTCTTGGGCCCAGGGGCGTTCATTAAGAGAGGTGTTGGGGGCTCCCACACGTCAGACGACGAATTTGACAACCTGCATTCAGAGCCTGGTGAGTCATTTTGCGAAACACAGGCTGTATACTCATTGTGCCTGACGCGATGCTGACGATAACTGTAACAGGGGCCCCCTTTTTCACCAGTATTTATGCAACCCCCCCCCCTCGTTCATCGCGGCGGCCCCGACTGTCTCACGCCTTGCCTCCTTTTATGAAGTTAGTCGGTATCGCCTAAGCAATGAGCGAGAGCTCCAGGCGCCACAATTACCAGCCCAAATCTCGAATTGTAGGAAAAAAACAAAAGTCACCAGAAGGAGGCGTTTATTGCATATACAGATTTCTGAGTTGCAATTTCGGGCGGCAGTGGCCGCTGGCAATGCCGGGACATGTTTTGACGATGTTAGATCGTTCCCGGGGGCGAGGGAGAGAGAGAGGGAGGGAGAGAAAGAGAGAGGTAAGTGGCGACAGCCGCTTCAACAGGTTTGTGGCCAAGTTCAAGCGTTGTCCAACTGGCGCATGCGTTGCATTTGCCGAGGGGTGGGGTGTTCAAGTGGCGCATTGGCGGCCGAGACTGTGCGTGTGTGTGCAAGTAGGTCGAAGTCGAATTCGGTCGAGCGGCTGCAGTTTGACGAGCCTGGAACCGCTCTCTGCAAGGGTTGAATGACTCTGAGGCAGGTGGGGGAGGGGAGCTTGGCCAAGGACGTCAGGCATCAGAGTGGTGGCTGCTGGCGGCAAATTCACAAAGTTACGCAGAGTGCGGGCATGTGTACGCGGTGATCGGCTAGACGATCGGCTGGTCCGTGACCATGACTCGTGTGCCCGCTCTGACATCTGCGCCCACAACCACATGGACGACGAAGTTGGAGTTTTGCCCCATCAGTGCCGCATGGGCTGTCGCTCCCGAACGCGTGTGTCCTCATTCGCAGCCGTCGGTCGGTTTCTCGGCCTCACTCCCCCCCCTCCGGCCCTACTGAAGTCAGCAATCTTCTGCTGATTGAAGAGAGGGTCGTTTGACATATCATCTTGCGACACAGCATTGAGAGGACCTGTCCGCGGGGCTCCTAATGCATGTGGCTCGACCGATCCGACCGTAGTCAAGCAAACACATTTAATGTACAGAATAGCCTTCATGATCTGAGCTGGTTGGACTCCTTGTCTCAACAAATGCTACCTAGCAGGCGTCTGCCAAACTCGTGGTCAGGAAGTGCGTATGTAACTCTGTTGCTGTTGTAACTTCTCGTTCTCAGCCTATTGGTTGGTGTTTCCTGTATTCTGCTGTCGTCGGCGAACAAAGACATCTGGGAAGGAAAGTCTGTTCTTAATTTACTTTTCGCTGTATTTAATTTTGTTTCGTGCAACAACGAAAAGAGTGTCGTTAGCATAACTCGTCCAATAAGATTTTACGGTATTGAACATCCGTCTTGCGAGATTTTTGGAAACTGCTATGGATATAAGTCAACAGAATGATGAACTTGTAGTAGAAATGTCATTGGTTTGTCCACGTGCAATCCCATTGAATATGATGGTCGGTTTGAGGCAGTACCCAGGAAGCTCTGTAAGATCCTGAGTTGTGAGCTGGCTGTCGTTCTTATCGTAGTTTTGCAAAGCTAGCACTGAGCGTTTTGACAGTGAGAGTATAGGGGTATGAACGCCAAACGGCATCAAATGATGCCGCAGATCTTATGAGTGACTTAATATGTTCTCGCATCACCAACTTAAGGCGGATGGCATGAGCACTCACCGCATAATAGCACCCATGATTCACCAGATAAGCCGACAAATGCCACAAGCCTGACGCTCCGCTAATCCTCTTTGATCACAGGCTTTGTCCTTTGTGACTATATATATAACTTCCTCGTGACTACTTAATGTTGTCCTTTTTCATAAACAGTCTGATATTGTTTCAGGCATCGCGTGACGGTCGCTTTTACTGTTAGAATTGTTCCAACAGTGCTCGTTCCCCTCACCCAATAAACGTTACCAACCAGATGAGTAATACATCGTACAAAGTCACATGCATGGCCTCGGCCTCTGAGAAATCCAGACATGTGATGACGCATCTTTGGCAGGATTTATACCACCGGAACTCCTTGAAATGGAGTAAAACCACTTCTCCTACATAATAAGAGACGACTGGATGCTCCGCGCTCGTAAAAGGCTGTTTTCAGCCGCAGAAAGGGAAGCTGAACGATGGCTACTTCTTTGTTGTCTGCTACAACGTCCGATCTAAATTTGAGAATTAACCCTCTAACCACGGGTCAGCATTTTCTCAGTCGGAATCATGACTGCCTTCTTAGGAAATAGCATTCATCTTTCCACCCACATACAGCCTGCACCGCAAAGGCACACTTGGAGAACCAAGAGAGTCTTGACCGATGGCAGCCATTTTATCCACACCATTTCTGTGATACGGGAAGTTCCTTAGAAGTCATATTTCTGTTGGTGGCGTTAAAACTACAGAAATATGATCAGAGAAGTGGTCGGCAGGGCGACAGAAATTTACCGGTTTCAGATGAGTATTTGGTAAATCGAGTAGTCACTTCCCAAAACGTTTTCCTGCTGTTTAAAAAGTCCCTCACCCTGGTAAGTCAGTTTCAAAAAGCGTGGATTAATGAGAATGCAATAGGCACGAAGACCGCAAAATAAGAGCAGAGCATCTTAGCTTCTGATCTAGATGAACATGATGCCCTACTCATTTAAAATCTGATGGAAATATTTCGTCAAATGGAGCTCAACGCAGTCGTTCTTCTACTTACAAAATTAAACGCGGAGGCAACGAGTGGAAATGCATCGTCGGACACGGGAATATTCCCCCCCCCCCTCTTCTGGAGGTGACGTCCATGGTGCGTCCCACATCATGGCAGGTGCGAGGACGATAACTGCTCATGAGTTAGCTCATAGTGGCTTGCGCTGTATCTACTGCACTCTCTCCTCCTTCACCTGGGTCCCGTGTCGAAACAGAGTCAAGAAGACCGGAGGCGGGATCAGACGTAGGTGAACGACACGGTGTGAGCATGCGCCTAGGTGGGCTATCACAGCCCCAAGTTATGGCACTTATCACGAGCGTTCATGCCAGGAGCGCACGCCGGCACCTGATACAACCCCCCGGGATGATCCAGCGTATCCAGCATACGAACACCCAAGTGTGGTACGTAGAAAGAGTCGTTAGACCCCCACACAATCATTATTGCTTAACTGTACTCTGCTCAGCCAGTAACATCGCAGACATTTAGGCTAGGTTGTCATGGGACGCAATTTTAAAACGTGCCACCACAGGAGTGACGCGAAGGACACAACCACGTCCAAAGTCTGGGTGGCAACAAATAAATCTAACCGTTTACCATAAATGACCGGACCGTTTTCTGTGGCGTTTATTGTCCTTGAAAAAGGTCAGACGGTGCATGAGCATGCTAGACTAACTGCTATTACTACTACTACTACTACTACTACTACTATTACTAATACGACTACTACTACTATTACTAATACGACTACTACTACTACTACTACTACTATTACTAATACGACTACTCCTACTAATACTTCTACTGCTGCTATTACTACCACTACTGCTACTACTTCACAGGATGTCACAGTCGTATTACTATCTTTCACTATAAATGCCTTCATATCGTTATTTTAGAAGGACTCGAGTCCCCGGGCAGATGCTATTTTCTACGATGAGGTGATTATTTAACGGGGAGCCTAGCAACGCCTGTGCAAATGATGCTATTGGTCAATTCGAACAGCCAGTCAGTGTCAGACGTTTTATGCGCCTCTGATCCTCCCTTGCGACAGATATGCACTTTTGCAGAGTATTCGGCAGAGTAACAGCAGTCAGGCCTTTGAGTGATCGCAAACCCTGCTACATGCATTACGTGACCTATCTCATGAAATCTGATGACGTACACTGATGCGAGAATTTCTGGACGTCTTTAACGTTGCGCAATTTGTTTGCTCATCCACAACTTTCAATGAAATGTCCTTTTCTTGTGTAGAAATTTCGTTTACTTAGTCATGTCAAGTCAAATTTAAGGGAATTTTTAACGAAAATATTTTTCATATTTTTTCAATATATTTATGGAATTTCCTATGATAATACATGTCCTAGACTCTGGGTACGCGTCTGAGCGACTTTTTTACTGAAAGGATATTAATTTACCCGTGAGAGATTTAATAAAAAAATTAAAAGAACCATGAAAATTTATTTTATGTCCAATGTTAACCGTGGTAATCAACCTGCTAACAGAAAGGTCGTTTTAAGAAACCCAGGGGTTTTGTCAATTCCTAAATGTCATAAAAGCATATCTGTGCGATTTTGTGTCCTGAAGTGTAGTAATAACGCAGATAGGGATTCCTTCGTTTAAATGGGATGAAATTGTTCTGCCGTCTGGAAATTCTAGCCGATGTCACATAATTAAACACCACCGAATGCCCATTTCCAGCTTTGAACATATGAAACACTACTTGTCGTGTCGTTTAGCTTCTGTGCATACCATGCTCAGAAATAGAACAAACAAAATATTATTAGTTTCAGCAGAATATCACTATTTATATGGACTCTCTGCCGTTCATTCAAAATCGAAGAGCGGAGTCTAAAAGCGAGCAAAAACATCCAAAATGGCCTCAATGTATAGAAAAAGTCATGCTCTTACGTTTGCGGTAGAAAAATGCAGTATTATTTAGGAACGTGAGAGAAGCGACCAAAAGTGTCAAAATTTTACTTGGCTTAACCGTGCGAAAATGCAAAATACATAAAGACCCCTCAACGGGGTGCAGTAATAAAGCACTTCCTAAAGAGGAAACCCTTAAGGAAAGTGTTTTTATTGATCGAAGCATATTAGTTGCTGACTTTCGTTGTGGACAGCCATTTTTCGCGAAAATGAAGTTTGATGTGTGAATGAGTCTTTACATGTGACCCACACGACCATCTTCGTGAAAAGGAGCTCCCGAACAGCCGCTAATTCTTTAAATGCCTTCAAGACTAATCTTATATTTAAGTTCTCAACAGACAGGTAATTCAGAATCTGTCTTTATGGACGATCGGGCGAAAACACTGAAAATCACTAAGTATTCAGCAACATTTCGAGGCCGATTTGAAACTCAACGTAATCCAAAACAAACGGGAAGTGTAAATTAATTTAACGGAAGAAAAGTTCTCCCTATAAACACAAAATGGTACGTTTACGATCACGCCTGTCAGTTCACTCT
Organism: Spirometra erinaceieuropaei; assembly: GCA_902702965.1. Taxonomy (NCBI): domain Eukaryota; kingdom Metazoa; phylum Platyhelminthes; class Cestoda; order Diphyllobothriidea; family Diphyllobothriidae; genus Spirometra; species Spirometra erinaceieuropaei. Next base: position 377,366 of record CACRXP010000249.1, on the reverse strand, counting down.
CTCCTTTTTCACCTGGGTCCGGTGTCAAAACAGAGTCAAGAAGACTGGAGACGGGATCAGGCGTAGGTGAACGACACGGCGTGAGCATGCGCTTAGGTGGGCTATCACAACCCAAGTTATGGCGCTTGTAACGGTCGTTAATGCTAGGAGCGCACGCCGGCCCCTGATACAACCCCCCTGGGAGGTTCCAATGCCTTCAGCGTACGAACACCCACGTTTGGTACGTAGAAAAGGTCTTTAGACTTTCACATAACCATTATCGCTTAACTATACTCTTCTGAGCCAGTAACATCGCAGAAATTTATGCTGGGTTGTCATGGGACGTAATTTTACGACGTGTCGCCACGGGGGTGACACGAAGGAGACAACCTCGTCAGAAGTCTGGGTGGCAACAAGTAAATCTAACCGTTTACCATAAATGACCGGACCGTTTTCTGTGGCATTTATTGTCCTTGAAAAAAGTCAGACGGTGCATGATCATGCTAGACTAAGTACTACTACTACTACTACTACTTCTACTACTTCACAGGATGTCGCAGTGGTATTACTATCTTTCACTATAAATGCCTCCATGCCGTTATTTGAGAAGGACTCGAGTCCACGGGCACATGCTATTTTCTACTTTGGGGTGATTGTTAAACGGGGAGCCTAGGAAGGCCTGTGCAAATGATGCTATTGGTTAGTTCCAAAAGCCAGTCAATGTCAGACGTTTTATACGCCCCTGATCGTCCCTTGCGACAGATATGCACTTTTGCAGAGTAGTCGGCAGAGTAACAGCAGTCAGGCCTTTGAGTGATCGTTAACCCTGCTGCATGCGGTACGTGACCTATCTCATGAAATCTGATGACGTAAACTGATGCGAGAATTTCTGGACGTCTTTAAAGTCGCGAATTTTGTTCGCTCATCCACAACCTTCAATGAAATGTCCTTTTCTTGTGTAGAAATTTTGTTTACTTAGTTATGTCAAGTCAAATGTCAGGGAATGTTTAACGAAAATAATTTTGCATATTTGTTCAATATATTTATGGAATTTCCCATGATAATACATGTCCTAGACTCCGGGTATGCGTCTGAGCGACTTTTTCATTGAAAGGATAGTAATTTACCCGTGAGAGTTTTAATAAACAAATTTAACCAAACTCGAAAATTTATTTATGTCCAATGTTAACCGTGGTAATCAACCTGCTAACACAAAGGTTATTTTAAGAAAACCGGAGGTTTTGTCACTTCCTAAATGTCAAATTAGCAGATATGTGCGATTTGGTGCCCTTAAGTGCAGTAATAACGCAAATAGGGATTCCTTCGTTTAAATGGGCAGAAACTGTTTCGTCGTTTGGAAAATTCTACCTGATGTCACATAAATGACCATCACTGAATACCCATTTCCAGCTTTGAACATATGAAACACTACTTGTCGAGTCGCTTAGCTTCTGTGCATACCTTATTTAGAAATAGAACCAACAAAACACTTGTACTTAATTAACATAGACATTGGAATCATGAAATGGTGTCGGTTTGCGAGTAATTGTCAATCATTATTAAAGTTCAACACAATGCCTGAGTTGGGTTCTGTCCGTTTTTCTACGAATTCCTAAAGTCGGAAAGGACTTTTTGGAATCTCATCCTGTCCTTCTTCACTTCATTGTTCGTCTTATTTTACCTTAACATCTTTCTACGTCTACAGCCGCAATTTTCTTTTTTGTTTAATATTTAACAAATTTGTTTTCTGCAGTGCATTTTGTTCACTTGCGTTTCGTCCCTTCCTGTCATCCTCATCCTGCTGCCATATTGTTTCCACACACTCTTTAGTACTTCTGCTCTGCGTTCTTCCTCCAACCGTGGTGGACTTTATTTCCAGGTCTTGCTGCCCCTTTCTCGTCAATCTTTTCCTGACGCTGTCCATCCTCCCGCTTTGTCTCTTCGATTAATTGCTGCCTTTTCCTTCCGCCGCCGCCGCTGCTGCCGCCACCACCGCCTCTCATCGCCTAGCCTTCCTCCTAACCAGACGGCTTTGTTCTCCATCAGCAAATGAACAGTGTTCAGTGGAATCAAGGAACAACTCGCCGCGCATGTTGTTGTTTTTTTTTACTTCACTTTCGTCCCTAAGGGTAGCACTTAGTTTAGGCCGCAATTTGACCCCAGTCGCCACCAAACCACAATGCCGCTGCAACAGCCTGAGAGGCACGGCTGTCTGAGCTAGCCTACCCCTGTGTGCGGCCCCAAC
>CACRXP010000249.1:324338-348250 GCA_902702965.1 Spirometra erinaceieuropaei | reverse complement strand
AGGACCTGATGGTGTCCCAGTAAGCATTTTAAAAGTCGATGCAAATACGATTTTCCCATCCTTCTTATGCAAGATATTTAATCTTGCTCTTGAAAGTGAAACTTATCCTACCTTGTGAAAGGAATCACACATTTTGCCCATTCCTAAGCACGGCAAATCTACGTCATTTGATGACTTTCGGCCAATAAACACCCTCCCCGCAGTTTCGAAGATCATAGAGACATTGATCAAAGATAAGGTGATGTGTCACTTAACAGAGAATAACCTACTGAGTGTTGCTCAGCATGGATTCCTCAAAGCTCGGTCTTGTGACACCTGTCAACTCTCTTTCTTTGACTATGTTCTCCAATCTAGGGATAATGGTTTTGTACTTTACACAGTATATTTCGATTTCACTAAGGCTTTTGATCGTGTTGACCACGCTCTTCTTCTCTTGAAACTGTCCTCTTTTGGAATAGGTGGCAAACTTTTGAATTTTATATCCTCTTACCTGGGCACTCGTACACGAGTTAAGATTTTCAATACTATCTCCAGCCCCACACGTGTGAGGAGTGGAGTGATTCAGGGTAGTGTACTCGGCCCGCTTTTATTTTGCCTTTTCGTTAATGATGTACCCAATTTACTTCAGAATGTTAAGCCTTTTATGTATGCTGATGATCTTAAAGTTGCATATTGATATAAGCCGGCAGATCACGACATCGTGCTCGAGCTCCTTAAGAGCGATCTACAGTGGTGCCGCACATGGCGCCTTTCTCTTTCTTGGCATAAATGCACAGTCATGGTGGTTGGCGACGACCACCAACCTCAACTAAGTATTGAAGGTCACGCCATAAATGTGCCTGGGGTTATTAAGGATCAGGGCGTATCATACTCCAAGAGTCTCAATCTCTCGGAGCACTGTGTCTTGATAGTCTCCAAAGCACGTAGAACGACCGGGTTTATCCTCCGAAACTTTAAAACTAGGGACATTAGAATGCGTCCTTACAACATGTACGTTAGACCTGGTCTGCAATTCTGTTCGTTTTTATTCAGCCGCATGCGTGCTACTGAGCGAAAGAGAGTTTTAACCCCAGAATACCGACATTTGTCTTACCAAGAACGTTGCCGGCTTACGGGCCTTGATCCTTTATGGTTCCGTAGATTACAAAAGGGACTATTTTTGCTATTTAAACTGTTATATAATCATACATTTAACTCACTGACCTCATTAAGACATCATATCCACCCACGTCGTAACAGTCACCGTGAGGTCTTTTTATTTCTTCCTCTGGCACGTACTGTTGAATATCGTCGGTTCTTTTCTGTAAATGCAATCGGTATTTTAAATAAACTAACCATGAGTGTGAAAACTCTGCAAAATAATCCTTTATTTAAGAGAATTATTACTCGATTTCTGCATTCGGAAAAGCTCCCACAAATTTTGGGTGCTGAATCTACTGATCAACTGTACCGTAACGATGGCGTTTGCGATCTCTGACTACAATGGCCGGTCTCACCAGGGACAATTTCTTTGGCCAACGGCGACAGCTGTTCGTCGGCGCTTCTCTTTGGACTAGCCCTAACTTCATGAAAGAAATGGGCGACTGATAATTTTCGATACCGTGCAACCCCCCTTCCCTTCTTGATGGTCGGCAATATGCCGCCAGCAGTTTTTTTTTCTCCTGAACATTCCAAACCATAAAAACCACCACCAACTATATTTTTACTCCTTTTCCACAGGAGTTGTTTTTCACTGCTGGCCAGATTTGTGTTAAAAGCTTCCCTGCAATGTCTGTAAACTAGCATTAAATAAAATATCATTATATTATTATTAGTAGGAATCTCTCCAATTTGTCCTTGAAACCTCGGCAAGGAGAGGTCCAAGATGTGAGCCCATAGCATCGCCGTCTATTTGTCTATAGAATTGGTTGTCGAACAGGAACTGCACATTTAATGTGCATCTTAGTAATAGTTCCTTGAGTGTCTTCGTTGGAATTCCTATTTCCTGCTGACTGGCAGAAAATAATTTCATCGATATATTCAGCTATCTCGGTGACCGGAACGTTTGTAAAATGTGATGAGACGTCTAGCGTGAACATCACCATGCCGTTGACGTTAAGCTCTTTCATGTCGTCAATGAAGTGAAAGGTATATCGGTAGTTGCGTGGTACTAGCTGACGCTGCACGGGTTCGAGTTTCTCTGCTAGCCACCTTGTTATCGCATAATACGAAGAATTTCGCGTGTCTGAAATCGGACGGACTGGCAGGCCTTCCTTATGGATCTTAGGTAGACCATATCATCGCAGGATGTGTGCAGACTGGTCGGAGTATTTTGAGGTCACGGTCGCCTATGTGATCCCCCTGTGTGGAGCCTTCTCAGACAGTCAGTCAGTCAGTTTCGTCTCTGCTTCTTCCGTGCAGTCCTTTTCTTTGTCTACCTTCGTGAATTTCTTCTGGTCTGATAATATGGACTGTATCTTCGCTACGTAATCCGATCTGTTCATACTAACGACGCCTGGATTTATAGGTTCTCCAACTGAGTTCCCAATTCTAACTGATTAACTTCTCGACGGGGTATGCAAACTTAGGACAAAGGGATAATGCTTCAAGTGATGTCTTATCAAGTGTCATATAAGAGTGGTTATGTGCGTACCGACTTGGATATTTCGGAATATGCGATTGTGGTTTCATTTCATGTACTCATATTTCCTAAAGCACATATCGATCGTATGTAAGGGTTCTGCCCTTGTCTGGTTTGCGTGTTCCCACTGGTTTAGTTCTCAGCGCCCGCATGGGTAGACCCTCGCGTCTTGTTGACTCCTGAAGGACGCGCGTAAGTCCGTGGCGTGCTAATTTCTGGCTCGCATGCAGGCTTGCTTGTCGAAAACGATCTGGTGGTTTTGGGTCCTTTGTCGGGCATGGCCGCCGGATGAGAGGAACGGTGTGTCATGTTCTGGGCTGTCCTAACAAATTTATTTTCAGGAAGATATAAAAAGCAAGAAATAAAGCCACAAATTTGGACGGCTTTGGCGGTAATTCTGTCGGTGTGGTGCGAGAGATCTGGATTATTAGTGTAGCTTAAATAAAAATCCTCGATGGTGGTACATTCAGTTCTAGGTGTGACTTGAAATACCACTGGTTGGGATAGCCTATCAGGTCCAAAACACATAGAACTACAATTAGACGGAGAGAATTCCATTAGGCATTTTGAACTCCATGCTGCAAGGGGAGGCAAGTCAGCATGAATTTGCTCTAGGCAATAAAGGCCCGTAAATCTATTGAATAAATATACACATTTGAGATCATCAGCATAAATAAAGGATTGTGAATGATTAACTGCCGACGAGATATTGTTATGTAACGTAGAAACCAAAGAGCACCTAAAACGGTATCTTGTATGACACCACTATCAATAGGGCTCTCATCGGAAAATAAAGATCTCACTAAGACCTTTTGCTTACGATTGCATAGGTATGATTTGAGAAGTCAATAAAGGGACGGCAATATCCCAGAGCTTCTGATTTAACTAGGAATCTTCTATGTGTCACTTTACCATAGGCTTTATTAAGATCAAAATAAATAACGACAACACATAAATGATCATTACGATAAGAAGTGAGGCGGTTGATATACGACATATGACGCGTTTCACAATAGCGATCGGGTAGGACGCCATGTTGGGAAGGTCTAATAATTTGATTGGTTATTCCGAAGTCAGTAATTTTCTTGGCGGGATTTTTTTCAAAGATTTTGACAAGGTGTTTTATGGGCACCTTGATTGTTTTAAACATCAGAACGACAGCCAGATTCAAATATTGCAATAGTAATAGACGTTTTCTAAAAGTCGGGAAAGAAGTTAATTTGGGTAAAAGACTGAAAAGTGTTTGCTAAGCAGAGGAGGAAAATTTCTTAGATGTTTTATAAGAGAATTCGGATGTTGTCAGTTCTTCCTGAGTGAGATTTAGTAAGCCGGTTTATCAGCTTCTGAATATTTGCAGGGGCAATATTAATGGTGGTGAGACATGCATGAGACAACGTAGGAATTGAAGGGTATGCGTCAGTCTCAATGGTAAAATGTTTGGCAAAGAATGAATTTAACATTTCTGCCTTTCCTGACTCCTCTTTAATGAAGGTATCGTTGGAATTTAGCAGATGCCGAATGACTTGGTGGGACTTAGCTGATGATCTTTCAAGGAAGAGCTGAGCAAGTGATCTAGGAACCTTCGCACCACTAATTCCCAAAAACTCTTTACGCTTATATCACGCGAACCTCATTGTTGAGGCTTATTTAAATATGTCAGCGATCCATATGCAAACCGATAATGAGCTTATGGGTACATTTTCAAGCTGCCCTCGTAGCTTTTAAAGTATATTTTTTAAGAACATTTGGGACGGTAAAGTAAGTGGCATTCGATTTCAACGTCTTCAGTAGACTGGGGTGGAGAATATATTCTGTTATGTACTGTAATTAAACGAAAAAATTGTAAGTCATAATTTAAAAAATTTCTTCAGAGAATCAAGGGACCTTGTAAAATTATTTACTAATTTCTTGCTAATATTAGCAAAGCAAAAGAGCTACTTGTTTCTGTTCGCTCGGCGAAAATGGCAACTGGAAGACGACAATGAACAAATGAATGGTCAGTCTTAAAGAGGTCACGATGGAAATCCATAGATGAAGGAGAATGCCATAAGTAGAAATTAAATCTAATATACTATCGTTTCTGGTCGAAGAGTGGACTAGTTGTGACATGTTCAAAAAGTGAATAGTGTCTGGAATCTTCTGGTATAGAGAGTAGGAAGTACTTATGCGCTAATCACTGTCTGGCAAATTGAAATCTCCTAGAATTATCTTGACATCGAATGAAGTCTCGGCGTTTTTTTCGAAGAGCTCACAGAGTTGACTTTAATTTCCGAAGTAACAAGGAGAATTGTATACACATCCGACCAAGGCTTTCCTATTTTGCGGTATGATTACCGAAGCGAAACAAAGATTTCCAAAGTAGGAAGAAATGGTCAGATCATAAGCCGACTGTGCAAGTGTGGCTTTGATGTAAAGAGGGCAAACACCGCCGCGTCGTTCGATACGATCCTGACGGTTTAAGCTAAGGCAATCTATTTTGAGAGCCGAAAGTGAAATTAGAAAGTGAGCCCAACATTCTCTGATTCACAAAACATCTGAGTCAGACTCAAAGGACACACTCCTTAGTTGTATCATTTTTTGCTGCACCACTGATCTTGCGCTGAGAGAAACTGTACTGAGCGTATTCCTAAGATGTAGGTTTCGCTCATTACAACGTGTAAACAAAGGAAGAGTTGGTGATGGAAATTTAAGCTGTAGGGAAGAAGTAAAGGATGGAGAACAAGGTTGCTGTGGTCTGATATTTATGGGAAAATTAGTACTAACTATAGAGGCAGCATTGCACGGAAACACATTTGGACAGGACCCATGAAGAGGAAGGCCATTTCGTGGGTTTGGAAAGATAGGAAGCATAAAAACAGGATTTTGATAATGTTGAGCATTTATGCTGGAAAAGGGACAAGATGGATTATAGAAACTGTTAGCATCCTGAAAAAGCTTAATTATTTATGGTTTAAGGCTAGCTGTGGGATTGGGAAATCTATCAGCAAAATTGTATACCTGTATATAACATGCTGATCTGTTAGTTTGTTCCACAACTGTGGTGTCTATCTTAAGTTGAGAATTCGGGAAAGGATTAGGTAAGGATCGCCCTGGACTATTATCTGGCTTATTCGATCTTACCAGTAGGTCAGTCTTGCGAGCCTTGGCACGAAAACGTGAAAGGTTCGACCCAGGTTTATTTACTAATTTATTTTTCCAAGTCCTGCAGGTGGATTGTGCTTCTGGGATTCGATCATCTTTACTGTTACGGTCAAGCATCCTGGTAAACTTGGGAGCAGCCTTTGAGTAATCATCGCTTCTTGGAGATGTTGTAAAGTGGCACGCTTCAACTGACTCAGTGATAATGTGCTCAGGTGAAGAGCTAGATGGAACTTGGGCCGACGCAGATATGGGGAACATTTGGATGACACTCGGTGAGGAATCTGCTTCAGAGGCAAATGAGAGATGAGTAGAATTATGGGGTGGCTGTACGTTTGCCAATGAGGGAAAACTCTGTGTTGCAGTGGAATTCTATCTCGACTAATAAAATGCTTATTCACCCAAAGATATTGAGTTGAGCGTTCTAGGTAAGAGAAAATAAAGTATACTTCTATCGGCGAAAATGGTTTGACAAGAAACGGCGGATTTTCGCTCCTATAAAAAGTCTTTTTGACTAAACGACCTTAGAGTTGAAACCACAAGAGTAAGAGAAATGGAAGACGACATCCGTGGGCTGACTTCTTCTGGAAAAAGTTTTCAAACAAACATCAAAACTTCACTTGTGTCTGTCTTCAGTCTTACTAACAACGAGGTAGATTAGATCCACGAGTTTCCCACATTGCTAAGGCATATATAGTGCGCGACCCATCTCATAAAATGTAGGCGAAAACACTGGAATGCTTTAACGACTAGGTAGGATTACTTAAGTGATGTTGTTATACTGATTATCATGGAGCATAGCGTTGTAACATTTCGGACTCGCCAGGATATTGTCTTTTGAATGCACTTCTTTTTGACGACCTACAGAAACGATACTCAGGACCACAAATTCAGGTATTCACCCAAATTGAGGAGCCAACGAGCTGACCAGTTGCTGAGCCGGTTGAGACACTCTTGAGGCGCGTTCTTGTCGGCGTCAGATCTGATGGCTCTCCATAGCTTAACATCGTCAGCAAACATGACGGCTTTGCATCCCAGGTCTTGGACGCAGTCGTTAATGTAAACTAGAAATGGCAGCGGCCCTAAGACTGAGCCCTGGAGAACATCACTAAGAAGGGTGTAGGAGTTGACTCGAGGCCTGGACACACACGGTTTGTGATCTCCCATTAAGAAAATCTGCGATCCATGTCAAAAGCTTTCCTCTTAATCTAATTTCAGAAATTTTTTAGATTAGAATTTTTTGTGGGACGATGTCGATCGCCTTCTACCGACCTTACCATCCTCGTCCACTGCGCGAGTCTTCTGCTCAGTTGAGAGCAGTTAACAGGAAAGGCACGAGCAGTTTTTGTCTGAAGCCCTGTTGCAGCGCTGAGAACGAGTAGTTCTACTCCAGGAACTTCATTCGAACCTCATTGGAACCTCACTGGAACTTCTTTATTAACTATGGCTTCTTTCATTTTACAGCAGAGGCAGGTGGGACTAACAAGCCGATAATTATTAGCATTAGTGCGAACACTCCCCCTCGTATATCGGGAAGATAGTTTCTGTCTCCCATTCGATGGCAGCCTTCCTAATTCGAATGGCGAAGGGAAGATATTTGCTAGTGGTTTAAACAGGTTTCTCACAGATTCTTTCAGGAATTTGGCCAGTATTATGTCCGCACCCGAGAACTTTGCGTCTTCGGCATTTTAAAGTTCCCTGTCCACGACAGAAATCAGGAAGAGTTTGGAGTTAAGCACGAGTCCAGTGGTCTCAAGAGCATTTCTGACACTACGACTACGAAACTTCGTTTCCCTGGTGGGGACCGAAGTAAAGTATCGTCCCAAATGTTAGGCTTTCTCGCTGTTTCCAACAATTTCTACACCATTATCGTCCTTCATAACTGCGACCGGGTCCTTCATTTTCAGTCTGCTCTTAATTTAGTAAAATAAAATCTAGGGCCTCTGCGCAGACTGTCGGATGATTCTGGATCCATTCTCCTTCCGTGCCTGACGGATGCATTTTTTGACTGCATTTCGTTGACTACGAAACTCTTCAATTTGCATTGACGACTCTGTTTTCCGAATAACCTCCATGTTCTGTTTTTCTTTCGTAACTGTCTATTTCGGTCCCCAGTTAACCAGGCAGTATGACCAGTCGTTTTTTTGCTGATTGGGACAATGGCATCGAATTAAACTGAGTGAAATGTCTTTTAAGATCTCCAATGAACAAGCAGTCCGAATTCACGGACTTGATAGAAGTCGACTTCATCATGCCGAAAAAGGAGATAACTAGAGATTTCTGTCGTAAATGGCATTGATTAGTTTCTTCGGACCTCACAGCAATGCGGAAAATACTAAACAAATTGAAAATTTCAAAAATCAACACGGACTTAACGGCACCTGTTGCCATCTCAAATAAGTCTTCTTCAACGTCATCTGCCTCCACCCTATGTCATGGCTAAGTTACTTCCGTAGGGAATTCGACTACTCTTAATGCGGAGGTCTTTGAACACAACAACACGCCTTGTATACAAACACTCCTTCCGACTCCGCCGGCTACCCCCATTTCACCTGAACGAGTGCCTTATGCAAAGCCGTGTCCGAGTGCCGCCTCAGCCACTGAAATGCTGGGTAAGTCCAGTTCCTTAAAAAAAATTCCCCACAATCCTCTGCCACTGCAGAATTTCACAGGTGCATCCGAACCGTACGTTCCGTGGGCAGCCAACCACTGGATGACGTCGTCCACCTCTCTTAGAATCTAAAGGTCCTACTCCATAAGCGTTTTGTTTTAAAGGTCAGATCCTCGCTTAAGATGATATCTTTCCTTCAGACACTGATGTTCGTCCATTGCCCAGATATTGTCTTAGTAACTGATACATTGGCAACAGCTGCCGTAGCTGCCTCCAAACCCTCTCTTCTACGATATGCTTACATTCGAAATGATCGTTAGGGCAAACGTTGTGGAGACAGTTGTATCTTCGTCTAGCAAGCACTTGCGATTCTGTCACTGTACCTCCCGTAGAAAGCAGCTGCTGGCTCCAAGTTGCTCTGAAAAATATGTTCTCTGTACTCGTTGGCTGTGTCTATCTTCCTCCCAACGCCTATAAGAATTTTGATCGTTGTCTCTCACAGGCATTTCATGCTGCGGTCGAATGAAGTTTTGAGTATCAAGTGGCTGCAGGCGACTCCAATCTTCCTGAAGTCCGCCGATTCCCGCCTTCCAGCCCCAAAAATTCGAAAACATAATTGAGGCTGTAGATGTTTGCATGTCGCAGAGCCTGGTTGTCGATTTTCCCACCCGAGGATCAAGCACACTTGACCTACTTTTCTGCAGAAGCTGCATGCCTATGTCAGCGTCATCCCTGTGCCCAATCAGGGAAAACGACCACTACATAGTTGTTTCTACATTGGAACTCAAGGTAAATAAAATTTTGTCCTCAAACTATAACATCTCCTTCGATTTCTGACCAGCTCGCTCGGCCGTATTATTAACTAACCTTAATTCCTACGATTGGACTGATATATTCCTATGCTCTGTAGAAAATATGGTCTTGTATGCTTGATCCTCGGGTAGGAACATTGACAAACTAACTCCACATGTCAACATCTACAGCCTCAAGTGTGTTTTTGAATATTTCGGGTTGGAAGATGGGGACAAGCGGACATCAGGAAGATTGAAGTCGTCCACAACCAACTGATACTTTGCACTACCAAACTGCACGAAATTTTCGATCCGCTCTTTTCCCATTTTGTCTCCCTTAAGTAAAAAAATAATGTAGGTGATGAGGTTTCCTATCCTTAACATTTCGCTGTAGTTTGCACGAACTTTTTCGCCGATTCCATCTTGGGCACAGCCTTTCTCCTGCCCTCGATTTGCGATATTTTTGAGCGGGCTAAGAGAATGTCCAAAGAAAAACAGCTAGTCGATGAGGTCTGATTCGTCAAAACCCGCTCGTTAAATGTCTCGAAACTTCTCTCTCGAAAGGTACGAATTCATGGAAGAACGAAGCATCCCATCCTGCGAGTTGCCTGTGCGAATCCTATAGCAGTTGCCCAGTTGACCGCTGACATTTTCAATGCTTTCCTGTCCAGAACGTTTATTAAAAACTCGGTCACTCCGATTCCGACCATCCAGACTTCGACCGGAGCCGTTCTCGAAACTACAACTTTCACTCTGTGGGACGTGACTGTGGCGACTCGGTGTTTTCGCCAATGTCATAGTGCAGGACCTGATGGTGTCCCAGTTAGCATTTTAAAAGCGGATGCCAATGTAATTTCCCCGTCCCTCAATATATGTAACCTCGCTCTCGAAACTGCAACCTATGCTTCTTTGTGAGAGTAATCACAAATTTTGCCTTTTCCCAAGCACGGCCAATTTGCGTCATTTGATGACTTTCGGCCCATAAGCACCCTCCCAGCAGGTTCGAAGATCTTAGAGATATTGATCAAAGATAAGATGATGTGTCACTTAACGGAGAATAACCAACTGAGTGTTGCTGAGCATGGATTCCACAAAGTAAATAAATATATAATTTTTTCATTATAGACCCGTCGGGGTCCCATCAGGGCAAGTAGAAATAAATTTACACGCGAATTTTAGACGAGATAGGTAAAATCTCTACAAAATGCAATTCATAGTTTCTGACTTAGTAGTCAGTTGAGAAAAATGATTAGCGAGGTGTGAAAAAAAAACTCCACACATAAATTTAAAAATGATTGGCTTAATTTTACTGAAGAAAAAACCCCTCGCTAAAAAATAATGACAGAAAAGTACGGGCCGGACTGGCCTTTATGTGACGGTATATAACGGATTATAATCGGACATCGTCAGAGCAGAAATGAATGAAAGCCTTGATTATAATCGGACATCGTCAGGTCAGAAATAAATGTCTACCTTGAGGGGTACGCATGCGGGTCAGACAGGACCGGCCTGCATGTGATATTGTATACAAGACTCAGAACTGACATCGTCTGGACAGGATTGATACGCCGGATGAGACTTCGCGCCAAAGAGGCCAGACGAGAGGAACGAAGACGCGATCGGCCACAGTACGCTTCGAGCCCAGCCGATGAGTGGGGAAGGGAGGTACGACCAAACTACTAGTAGATGGCGAATACTGGGCGTTTCGCAGTGAGCGTCCGCATACCGCATGAGGTCGAAATGTGGGAGATGGCATTAGGAACCGCGAAAATCGTCCCTATGGGGGAGGAATGATTGCAGTGGATTAAGCAACCAATTAAAAACAGGGGTTTGTTCTGATATAATTGACGGTTACCACTTGATCTACCACTAAATCCCAGGAGGACCCTTCTCGAAGTCAAGAAGCGGAGTGTTCGGGAATGAGACTGTTAAAAATGCCTTTACATTTTCCGGTGTAGGGTGTTTGCGTTATTTCGACTTGAATACCACTAACTTAGTCCATGACCAAATTTCAGGCGGAAGACTATTCCAAAGGAAAGCAAATTTGGAGGCAAAGAAGTGGGAGCGCTTGGATATAGTGCAAAGAGGCGGCGGAATCACCATGGAGGAGTTGCGCGTGGCATAAGACCGATCTCTTGGAGTCAGAGTGTCAATGAGCGGAAGATTGGAGCTAGAAATGATGCGAAAAAGAAAGCAAATGCCAGCTTCGAGTCTTCTAACCCACAAAAATTTAACGTTCGCCAGCTGACATCGCTGAGTATAAGAAGTACCGGACAAAGCTTGAGGGAACAGTTTCCGAGTGAAAACTCTCTGTACATTTTCGATCTTATAGCGGTTACGGACGTTCGTTCAACCAAAGAATGGACAGCAGTATTTGAGGACTGGAAGAACAAACATTTGATAAAGTCTTATCATCATTTCCGGAGGGAAAAAATTATGCGATATGAATCCGTATATCTGGGCGGCTTTGGCAGAGATTCTATCTGCATGAGGTGATAAAACAAGCTTATTTGTATAACTTAGACCTAGGTCCTTTATGGTGAGACATTCTGAGAGTGGGTTATTCTGAAAAATTTTGGGATCAGGAAGTTTGGCAGGACCAAAAGACATGAAACTACACTTGGATGATGAAATCTCCATCTGCCATGTTGAGCCCCATCTGCTTAAGCTTAGCAAATCAGAGTTAATATTTTAGCACAAACGTTTACGGTGTCCTTAGAATATGAGTAAACACACTTGAGGTCATCGGCATAAATAGAAGTTTGCAAATTTCCGAGTTCAGTCGATATATCATTGATGTAAAGAAGGAAGTGTAGCGGACCCAGAACCGTACCTTGAAGTACGCCACTCGTGATCGAGTGAGGTGTCGAGTAGCTATTACCGACAATGACTTTCTGATATCAGTTAGATAGATAGGACCTGATGAAGTCGAGTAGAGGCGGCCGGATGCCGAGAGCTTGTAATTTTACTAAAAGACGTTTATGGGCACCTTGTCAAAGGTTTTGCTAGGATCAAAGCAGATAACTACCACTGACTGCTTTTCATTACGAAGAGAAGTGATTAGATTAAGAAATGCCAAGTGGCATGTTTCGCAGGATCGTTCAGGTAAAAATCCATGCTGAATAGAGCTCAGAAGCCTATTAGATAGACAGAAGTCAAGAATTTCATTGAAAATTATCCTTTCAAGAAGCTTTGCTAGAGACGGCGTTTTGTTCACGCCCCGATAGTTATTAACATCGGACCGAGATCCTGACTTGAAGACGGGGATGAAAATTGACGTTCTCCATGCTTCAGGAAAGAATCCTTTTGAAATATAAACCGAGAATAAATGACTAAGCAGTATGGGAAGTTCGGATGCCTTGTTTAATAATCCAATTTGGAAATCCATCCTTTCCCGAACCGTGTGAGTTTTTCAAACGACTTATGGGTTTCTTGATGAGATCTGAGGAGACATCGATTGTACTCTGTGTCCTATCTGAATGCAAATGGAAGAAAGGGACCGGTTCGGACTCAGTATTCAGGTGTTTTGCAAATAAAGCACTAAACAACTCCGCCTTGTCAGTGTCCTCCATGAGAAATACTTTGTTATCATTTAGCAGGGGTGGAAGATCGCGACCACGCTTAGCGAAGGACCGATGACGGAAGATGTTAACGACGAATTTGCCAGGGTTTGAACCACTGAGAGCAAGTGATTCTCTTTGCCTGTCGCGCGCCTGGCGCATCCTTGAGGCCATCTTAAAAATCTCTGTGATTCTAAGATGCTCTGATAAGGAACTAGTGAATAGGTCACGCAGCTGCCGTCTCAACTTTTTTAGTCTGTTCTAAAGAAAATGAGGAACAAGGGAATCTGAAAAATGAGACTTGAGATTTCTACGCGGCACAAAATCTACGATGTCCTGAGAAGCATTGGACATGACGTCCCGAAGAATGGTCACATCGCTACAGAAGTGGAAGACACACCAATCTTAAGATCTAATATAGTTATTTATTAAAACATTATCTACGCAGTCGTAGTCCATGTAAGTCCGAACGGTGCTGTTCTTTTTTGAAAGGGCAAGCGGTAAGCAATAATGAATTAATACGTGGTCGCTGTCAAAGAGGTCCTTCTTGAAAGCAACAAAAAGGAGCAATGTCATTGATAAAGATTAGGTCTAAAATGTGATTTTCTCTTGTTGGAGAGCGCACAAACTTGGACCAGTTAGAAAAGTTGACAATATCTTGAAAGTGCTGGAATCTAGGTGGACAGCTTTTGGAAGCCCAGTCTATTTCAGGAAGGTTAAAATCCCCAGCGATTATTTTTACATCAAAAGCAGCTTCTGAAACTAGTTTAAAGATTTCACAGAGTTGTGAATCATCACTGGCTAAAGAATTTGGAGGATTGTAGATACAGCCAATAATTGCCTTTCTTTGCGGCGAGAGAATAACAGATGCAAAGCAGAATTTTCCCGTGAATGAGGAAACATCCAAGTAATAGGGAGAGTGCTTTAGTAGGATTTAAGATAAAGAAGACAACCACCCCACGCCTAATCCTGCAGTCCTGACGGTAAAAATCAAAGTCATCTATGAGAAGGGCAGAGTCAGGAATTAGAGAATGGCTCTGTCTTGTGACACCTGCCAGCTCTCTTTTGCTATGCCGTCAAATATTGTCGGTCCTTTTCTGTGAACGCAATTCCACCTTGGAATAAATTACCCAGGAATGTGAAAATTCTGCAGAATTGTCCTTTATTCAAGAGACCTAGTAATCGTTTCCTTCGCATTCGGAAAAACTCTCACAAATTTTGAGCGCTGAATCCACCGATCGAATATACCGTAGTTATGACGCTTGTGATCTCTGATACGTTCTTCATCGTGTCAAAATCCGCCTTCCATATATAAGGGTAATCATCTCTTCTCCTCTGGCGATGAGAGAAGTGTGAGTGAATACATGGTTGTGTAATATGGTCACTCTTTCCGAGAGTCGCACTGGAATACTCTTCGTAAATTTAATAGAAATCTTCAGTGTGAACCAAGAACAGGCCATTCGCTCTCTGGTTACTCTAAATCTTGTTGTTGACTTCACATACTGCGCCAGAGGGAGGTCGAATATGACGTCCATTAACTTATTTCTAAAGGAAGTTGTCCCACCGTTTCCCACTCTATCGTAGGTGCGTTGAAATCCTTCGCAGTAAGAACTTCTTGGTGGCTAGCTTGTTCCTTGACTGAATGAAGCAACGACTCATCAGCTGCGCTCGGAAGATTTGGAGGTCTGAAAACCAGCAGAAATTCCAGGTCTTGAGCCTTCCTCATCTTTTTCTTTATCAAGGCAGATTCTGCTAGAGCAATGAAGTCGGAGTCTCGTTGTGAATCTAGCGCTTTGATTTGATCGATCTTCGAGATGATGATTTGCGAATAAGTATATAGAAATGTCAATTTAGCCTGAGTAATTCCGGCATACAGGCGTTTGTCTATTTTATGAGATTGAATGCGAAATCCGGCTGAAGCTGCTCGGCAGCATTCTTATGTTTCTTACCGGCACGATGGACGACAGTGTATGAATTCTCTAAGAGGTCTGTCTGCCATCGCGCGAATCGAGAGTCGGATTCTTGAAGTTCTCTAACCGCCTCAGTACCTGGTGATCGGTGCGTAGTATGAACCGTTTGCCGAATAGGTGATGGTAAAACTTCTTGAAAAACGCCGCGACGGCCAGGATCACTCGCACTCATCCGACCATCGCAAAGTGGATCGTTTGTTAGTAAGGCCATTCAGAGGGACGGCTGTGTATGCGAAATCTTCGATAGGGCGGCAATAACGGGAGGCCAGCCCTAGAAAACCGCGGAACTCGGAAACGGACGTAGGTTGTGGCCAGTGTCGAATCCGCCCAGTCTTTATGGGATCTGTCTTAATCCCATCAGTTGAGACAATGTAACCCACAAATGCGACAGATGTCGGCAAGAAACAGCACTTGACTGAGTACAGTTTAGGGCCCTTGGCCTGGTTATGGGTGAAAATGGTTCGAAGATGAACGTGGTATGACTCCACCGATGACCCATTTCCGACAACATCGTTCAGGTCCAGGTAGGACACAAGTCCCGCAAAACCGAGGCCATCAGACGCTGAAAGGTCGCAGGCGTCCTTGCCGATCCAAATGTTAAGGTTTTAAAATCTTATAGCTCAGAGGAAATGGAAAATGCAGTCTTACACCTGTCCTCGGGGGCAATTTCGACCTGCTAGTAGTCGAACTATAGATCGAGCATTAAGACAGCCTCCCATGCGAAAGCAGCAGAATTCTGACAGGTAAGAATGTGAACGGCAGTCACCTTCCCAAGAGGGAGGTTGGGGGGAGAGAGGGTTAGGGACCAAGCGTATTAGGTCAGAATGCTGAGGAAGGTTGGAACCGCCTGAATCACAGGCTAGCTGGTGATGAGAGCTATGTGGAGAGTAAAAGGGGAGGGTTGTCGTCTTAGTCCTGGGATGGTCAGTGGCAAAATCGATGCAGAAATTATGAGTATGCAGAAAATCAACACTAAAAAAATACTATGGGACTAAATATCATGATAAACGCAAAGAGTACGGCGAAATTCCGACGAACTCTGCAAAAACGGTACCTGGAATAGGTACGGAAAAGAGAGGGAGGGGGTGCTTGTGTGAGATCTTGGTTTGTTGAAACCCGGCGTGCGAGAACCCCTTAGGGTTTAGCAGGGAGCAGGCGGCCCCTGTATCTACGAGAAACGCTAAACGTCTTCAGTCAAGAATAGGTGCAGGACAGTCAGACTGACTTGATGTTACTCTAGGGACTGGATAGGACTAACTCGAAACTTCAGCCACATCACTCTGACGGCCTGGGAGCGGAAGAGTGAAATTTCGGTACGTCTACGTCGCCAAAAAACCGAGTCTGCTCATGCCGGAGGACTGAGGCTGAGCAACAGGGAGTGGAGACCGATGACCCATAGCGTTCCTCGTACTCCTGCACACGGGTCAGAAGGGATTCCGACGAAAGTTTGGTCTTCTTTAGTAACTTCCACCAAAGGTTATTATCTTACAACCCAGCGCGGAAATTCTTGGTCAGAACGGTATCAGCAACAGTTGAATGTTGGTCGGGGATAGCTGCGAGAATAGGGGGACGAAGTTTACTCACGTAATCCCTAGCGCTCTCACGAGGTAGCTTCAGACGGAACGAAAATTGCCTGTAAACGTGCACAGGGGGCTTTGGGAACGCAAAGAGGCGGCGGAGGGACGCAAGCAGTGACTCGCCATCGGCGCCAAACAGCACTCCGAAAGCAGAGGCCTTTGTCAGCACCTTCATGGACAAATGGTGGACGATATTTCGGGTGCGGTCCTCGGCGGTGATTGAGGCCAAGTGGACACTCGCTTAAGAGTGCCAGATATCAAGATTATCACCGGGCGTTAACAATGGAAGCGTTAACGGGGACGACTGCCTTCACTCCAGAACCGACAGACGGACCCGACAAAGCTGGCGGGTTTATTCAGAAGATGGTTGCTGGTGAGTCATGTTGAAAACCGCAGTCAACAGATTTGAAGCGAGCTAGCTGACAAGGCACAGTACCAAAACAGAAGGTATCTTTACCAGAAGGGTTTATTTGAAGACGGAAAGTGGGAACGTAGCGAGACAATGAAGTGTTCAAGCGAAGATAAATAACACACGAGCAAACAATTCAGAAAAGCCAACAGTGCATACTTCGGAAAACAGGAAGTGCATTAGGCATCGTCTTTTATAACCCACCACAGTATTAGTTCCTCCGTTCCTACAACACGTTTATATCAAATCAAGGGAAATAACTAATGTCAGGGAATAGGTGATAATGCATTTCCATCACAAACCCATCAGTTACCAAAGCCTATACCATACCCTTCCGGTAACATATCTAAACCTACCCCTGCCATTAACCCCTATGTTAACTACCAACCTTCACCCCTACAATAACTAAAGCGCTGACAAAATTTGAAATTCGCGTAAATCCACCCATTTGTATCTCTAATAACCAGCACCATTAAAGTGAGCCAGGAATAATCTAAGACAGTGGCGGAAACTAATCACTGAACAGGTGTTGAAGAACAATAGGGGACACGTTGGC
Organism: Spirometra erinaceieuropaei; assembly: GCA_902702965.1. Classification (NCBI taxonomy): domain Eukaryota; kingdom Metazoa; phylum Platyhelminthes; class Cestoda; order Diphyllobothriidea; family Diphyllobothriidae; genus Spirometra; species Spirometra erinaceieuropaei. Next base: position 331,018 of record CACRXP010000249.1, on the reverse strand, counting down.
GCCGTCGACCCTACAAGAATTCTCCCGCTATTAACGTGCTCAACCAAGATGAGGACTAGTCACGATACGCACAGTCCATTCTGAGTTTCGACGACAAGGAAAGACGATGCCGATCCTCAACAGTCTTATCAGACGGAAGACTACACCAGAAACACCGTGGATGCATGGAGACGCTTGCATATTTTTGGCCGGCCTACCAGCCGCGTTCGATGAAGTGGCGAGGACACCCGTTGGCCATGAAGACGCGCTGGAGGTAACGTAATTCCGGCTTTTGTTCTGCGGCTCGTTGTAGTCCCTAATAGCAAGGAAAGCCGATTCTAAATTAGAGCATCGGCACTCAATCGTATCTGAAATTTGATTGGTTCCTAGGACCCCCGGCCGTCGCGTCGCCAAGGGCGCAAAAGAATGCGTGCATGCTTATTGGCAAATCGATCGGCCGTGTCGTATGCGTTGGCGCTACGGCTGGGACACGCCACTTTATGCTCTCTCACGCCTCTGCACGCGCACTCTTGCTGCTCTGACCGTGTTTACTACCTGACGCGTTTTATAACCCTTTCTGTTCCTTTTCTGGTTCTTTTTCTTGTAAATGTCGATGAAAATATCGAAGAGGACATTAAGGAGACGTGTTGATGCTGCTGTGAAGAAGCAATTTCAGCAAATTGCGGAGAATATACGAGAAATGTATCCGTCCGACTCAGTATCAACATCCCTGGGTTTTTTGTCGTCGTACAGCTCATCCAATTGGACAGATTCTTCCTCTGCTGACGAGGAAACGGGTTTTCCCAATTGCAAAACGCCAGTGAACACGGAACCCGACGAATGTACAGCTGTAGAGTCCATAGCGACCCTGTCAACAGATTCCCCTGTTGAAGAGCCAAGCGTAAGAGATGCTCTTCAGTCGTGGGCGGTACAGTCACACATACCTCTCGTACATTTGACTAGTCTTCTGAAGATTATTAGAAGGCTGTCGCCAGATCTTCCCTCGGACGCGCGAACACTGCTGGGTGGGCCAGGCAATTCCGTAACGCTGACGCCAATGGGCAGTGGTGAGTACGTCCATTTTGGACTTGTAAAGCAGTTAACTGAACAGTTACGGGTCTCTTCCATTCATTTTAAGGGGGATGAAGTAGTTGCATATTTAGCTATTGATGGGTTACCTATATATAGGAAAACCAAAAAGGAGTTTTGGCCAAACTTAGGTAGGATAATGAAGCCATTTATCAGTGAAATATTTGTTGTGGGGATTTATTGCGGCTTTGGTAAGCCCTCCGATGTGCAATCGTTCTGCAAATCGTTGACTGGCGAGCTATTATCACTGAATAGGTCTGGTCTGCGTGTCGATGCTCTCGACCGAACACTACGATTTCGCTTGGGCGCTGTAATTTGTGATGCGCCTGCTCGGGCTTTTATAAAGCAAATTAAAAACGTTAATGCTTATTATGGGTGTGAGAGATGCTGTGTTAGAGGTGAATGCATAGATAAGGTAGTCTATGACAGCGTATCTGAACGTGCCAGGGCGGATGAAGATTTCCTAGACACTGCCGATGACTGTCATCGTATAGGAGTTTCGCCATTGCTTGCATGCGACGTTGGCATGATAAGTTCGTTTCCTCTAGATCCTCTTCATTTAGTTTACCTGGGCGTTATGCGAAGGCTGCTTAACTTGTGGCTCAGAAGTCCTAGGGAAAAAGTCTTCCGGTTGTCAAAAGCAGAAGTTAGCACAATTAATGATAGGTTAAAATCGCTAAATCGATTCCTGCCGCGGGAATTCTCACAGCGGGCCAGGTCTTTAAACGATTGGGATACATGGAAGGGTACGCAACTTCGTTAGTTCCTGCTATACACTGGAATAGTAGTCCTTAGAGGTGTTCTTCGTAAAAAGTACTGGAAACATTTTCTACTGTTGTTCACTGCAATACGTTGTCTAGTTCGCCCTAATTCTTGCAGACATTGGGTGCCCTATAGTCGTAGGCTACTAAAGATGTTCGTTGACAGATTTCCCGATTTATACGGCAAATCTGAAATGGTGTACAATGTTCATAGCATTGTCCACCTACCGGACGATGTTTTAAGACACGGTCCGCTTGATAGCTTCTCTTCATTCCCCTTCGAGAGCTTTCTAGGTAAAATGAAACGTATGCTGAGGAAACCGCCACAACCACTTCAGCAAATAATACGCAGGTTAGGAGAGCTGCAGGCCGATCGGTGTCCATCACAATGTCCACTGGAATGGACTTTTAACAGTGAGCACAGTAACGGTCCACTGCCGACAACGGGTGGCTTGTGTACACAATATGGATCGATTCAGAAACAGAGATGTCTTATAGGTACAAATCCAACGGAGGGATCAATAGCAATTGACGGTCGTTTGATTTGCATTCAGAACATAGTACGTTATCCGGCTGGAGATGTAGGACTTGTATATGTCGAATATGAAAATGTGGAAGATTACTTTGAGTATCCTGTTAACTCATCAAACATTAAAATTTTTAAAGCCAGGTTGGGGACCGTACTTAACACATGCCCATTGCCGCCATCCTTACGGAAGTATGCCTGCTTCCCCTTGGAGGATCACTTTGTTCTGATTGAAATCAATGACCGCTGGGACTCTGATGACTGGACATTTTCGGATGTTCGATGACTGAGTTGGACGGATCCATTTCTTCTTATTCACGCAAGTTGCTCCTGTTCTCACTGTACTTCTCACCGTAACTCGGTCACTACCCACGAAACCTACAACCCAACAGTCCCTCAGCTATTGTTTCGTGGGCAGTGAAGGGAGGCAGTGATTAGCTACATATTCTTATCCTACCCACACTCCACTTTTCCTGTTGGGTTGTAGAGTATCATGTCTTCAGAGGAAGAAAGCCCTAAAAAGAAGAGGCCCAGGCGGTCAGCAAGGAACCCATACGATGACGACATGTGGGAAAATGAATTAAACCTCTCGACGACATCAGTATGAATGTTAATTACATAATTTTCCGTTGTCTACAGCACTCGCAATCAGAAAACTCCGAGTCCAGCTCTACATTGCCATTGGTGGCCTCCCCTAAATCCAAAGGTAATTACCTTTTATTCTATTATGCCTTTCGTAGGGCATAAGATGAGTAGAACCGAAAGCAAAAGCAGACACATGTCCTCCCGAGAAATGTGGCGGAAATTTAGAGGCGTGCTACGGTGGCTGATAAATAATAGTAAAGAGAATACTAAGCGACTAGAGCGCCTTGAGTTGAAGTTGGATGCTCAGGCCGAAGGACGTGCCAGTGCAGCCATTTCCTTATCCACTTCAACGTCTGCGGCTGCACCTTTTAGACGAATGGCTTGCTTAAGTGATTTAGAAACATTTACAAATAAACTGACGGACACCGAATTTCGGCAGCAGATGGTAAGTGTCTTATGACCTACTTATTTCTCGGATAGGTCAGCCACTTAGGTAGTTTTGGAGGCCGGACATTAAGCGCATTCGTCGACCGCGTGTTCAGTGCCCTATTTCAGGATGAAATAACACATTATTTGACTTTTTACGGTCGACAACAGGGGAAGAGCGCGTTCTTCGGCTCCCCAACCTACTCACTCGTCCTAGGTATTAAAACATAATTTTCCCATTTACCAACCCTCTACATAGAGGTGTTCAATAGGTGGAATTCAGATCACCCGTCAGATCGGCATGAGTTGGAGAAATGCTTCCGTTTAATGTTCAGAAGGGCCTACGACCGGCTACAAAAGCGGACTACTAAGCTATCTTCGTCACGCCCACTGGACGGTTAGTTACCATTTCATAAACATACGTCATGCATCTATTATTTACTATGACACACATTAACTTGAGTGCACTTTTTTAGACACTGCCGAGGATGACGAAGATACTCCTCGTCCGGGACCGTCAGGCTCTTCGTCACAGCCTTAGAGCGATCTGTTATGACCGATTGATGAAAGACATTGATACTTTTTTACGTAATATCTATTTTGTACTAGATTTCTAACACTTTTAACTACATATCTATATTGTACATACTATTTTTCTACAAAAAATTTTAATAACCAACAAACTTATTTCCCGTCTTCATTCAAACTATTTACGGGATATTAGATTAGCATTATGGGCATGAAAATAGGGGAAACAGCTAAGCAGTGGGACTTTTGAGAAATTAAAGGGGGGTTCTGCACGATTACAACGCGAGATTAGAAATTTTCGGCGCAGATTCTGTGCCGAGCCTATGCGCCGATTCTGTGCCGATCATCTGCGCCGATTCTGTGCAGAGCCTCTGTGCCGATTCTGAGGCGATTTGAGTGACAAACTAGGCGCAGATTCGGCGTAGATTATTCTAAACCTCGGCTTAGATTCGGCGCAGATTCTGAGCAGAAATGTTATCAGGGGTGTCTCTGCACTTCTGCAGAGTGTTCGCACTCCGTTGCGTTTGCGGCTTAAGGGGTGCTTACTTTGGTAGCTAGGGGTTTTGCGTGTATTAGAAACCTTCCTATAGACCATCATTTTTAGGTGTCCGTTGGATTTTCGATGCAGGAGGACGTCAAGGAACGGCTGTTGGTTGTTGATTTCCGCCTCCATTATAAACCGGATGTCAGAGAAATCTGAGTCCATGACATCGTGGAACGTTTGGACTGACTTCTGAAGAAATTCAAAAGCCGCAATGATTGAAGATTTAAGGTCCATTTAAATAATATCGTTCATCCTCCCCAAATGAAGACAAGGAATAAGGGGCGATTTTATGGATTTCACTGTGCTTGTGTTGACGCTTGGGAAACTTCCTGATTTCCATTATCAGAGTAATGGGGGTGTCAGTTCATGCTTGTCTTGAACTGTTCTGTCTCGCCGCCTGTCCCGTGTCACAGGCATGCCTTACGCACAAATTCTGACCTGCTTCGGCTGAGGATTGTCTTTGGTCTCCCCGTGGGCGATTGCTGGTGCACTCGTGTGACCTCTTTCCCCCGCGGTCGCGGGATAGAATGCCAGGTGTTGCACCCCTCAGATTGACGGCGGCCAATAAGCCAGAAATCGCCACGTGTTTACATATACATTAGGAAGATGGAATTCTTTGGGAAATAGTAAATTTCATTGTGCGAATTTTTGAGACTGGTTCCCCAGCTCTTCTTCAGACAACGGGCGTGCAAAAACAGTTAGCTTCTAGACCGAGTCTGGCAAAAGGATTCTATGATTGTTAAAGTCATCTTCTCGGGATTCGGATGAGTCAGTTTGAATCTGTCCTTAACGATTTTGTATGTGGCATCTAGATCGATATGCCGATTGATGTATGCCTCATCTGAGTGCATTGCCTCCAGGATTTTGCGGCCTTTCCTTGTTGATCAGGCGTCAACAATGCGAGTGTTCTCCCATGCAAGTTTGTGCCAAGTGTCTAGTGTGTGCATGACCACCTGAGATAGATGGTCGCGTCTCTACCGCAAACTGATGTTCATGTATAGAGGTTGAGCCAGATTTCCCAGTTTGGCCACAATAGACGGCATCAGAACTAGAACATAGGATTTTGTAGACAACACCTTTTCTTTCAAGGTAGCTAACCCTGTCCTTAGGGTGTACAAGCTGTGTGCGTAAGGTAGTTGCCGGCTGGTGAGCTATGTGTATCTGGCACTTTTAATTGCCTTTTGACTAGAAGAAGAAGAAGAAGAAGAAGAAGAAGAAGAAGAAGAAGAAGAAGAAGAAGAAGAAGAGGAAGAGGAAGAAGGGAAAGAAAAGGAAGACGAGGAGGAAGAAGTAGAATAATTATAAGAAGAAGAAATAGTGGACGGGAAGGCGATCTCGGGACTAATTGTTTATTTCTTCGACGTTTCGAACTCTTATGTTATCTTATCGAGAAATAACAGAAAAGACCGTATAACTCATAGCATATATAGCTTATCTCTGCCGGGGGTGGCCTTCAACCGCGTGGAAGGGGCTTATTGTTAAGAAAACTTAGAATACGAGAGGTATTCGTTGTCTTCCTGAAAACCGTTATTTTTAGCTTCTTATCGCCTTTTCTCTGAACTACTATGTCGAGAAACGGCAACTGGCAATCTTCTTCTTCCTCCATCGTGACCTGGATATCTGGGAAGATCAGGTTTAGATATTCCCTAATACTGTCCGGATTGGTGATAACAAATGTGTCATCAACATACCGTACACCCAGTCGTGGTCAATAGCGGTCAAAAGCCAACGCTGTAACACTGTCTCAACGATCAAGCTGGATAACGGCAACCCCATTGCTGTAGCTTTAACTTGTTCGTAAACAGCTCCACCACGTACTTGGTGGCGTTTTGTTTGTGGCAGTACTGTCCCTATCGTTTATGTCAATAGAGAGGATATTCGCACCCGCCGCGACTGCTTCTACTCTGTCGCTGGTGGTTTCTGTCGATTGCTCTGCCTTTCCACCTTAGATAGTTATTTTCCTCGAGTACGACGAAGCCGTCCGATTTATGTCGTTCCGTCCTCAATCATTAGTCCATTGCGGCCTCATTTCTTGTTCTTTTGATGTGATTTCAGTTGCCTGAGTCTTATTATCACTCACCTGCTTGTTCGGCGGTGATCATCTGCTATCTACTCTCTGGGCTTCTATATATGTAGCAACTGGTAGTGGTCGACGTCCACGTTCTGCGAAAGTCGTGTGGTTGTTTGTGGACGATGCGAATATTGCCATCTTGAAGTAGATTTTTAATTCGGGTTGGCCGCG
>CACRXP010000249.1:279390-293616 GCA_902702965.1 Spirometra erinaceieuropaei | reverse complement strand
CTCCAATCTTTACGAATATTGATGTATACTATCGGCGCACAGCCCTCTGCTCAGCACGAAAATGAGAGACCTTCACGAAGCGAGAGTCCTCCGCCTAAGTTCAGCTGAAATTCCTGCAAACGTGCCTTGATGAGGATGTCCTACCGAAATGCCTCAGATAAAGACCGCCTTTGAACACTGACCTTTGCCGACGGACGATGGCAGACTTCAAGAAGAAAATGATCAGGGTACTGATACGAGACTGCCACGCCCGCATCCACAAGTACCGCCAGATAATTGAACATCATTCGTCAACTTGTTAGTCGATCTTTACGGCACACGAGCTAGAGGTCCTCAAAGCGGCAATTCTCGACAGCGCACGGCGTCACCGCAAGCTGCGTGATGACCAGTTGTCTGGAAAATTTGAGAAAATAAGTCCGCCAAAGCAGCCCTCTACTGACGGTGACTTGGTTCACAACTTGTCCTCTCATCGTTTCACTCAGCAACAACTAGCGGTTCTATCCTATGACGCGAAGTTCAACACAAGAGATGCTCTACAAGAAGACTTTATCGCATCCTTTGAATCGGCGCTCCAGAAGTGTGAGGCAGGCGAGGAGTCCAAAAACGCCATGCGATAACAAGTGTCGACCTAATTCCTCCAACACAAACGCCAGATGACGATTTCTAATGCAAAAGATCGAGAACTTCTGAAGATACGAAAAAGGAAGGATATCGTCACCCTGCCCGCCGACAAGGGGCGCTCGACTGTCGTCATGGATAAGGCTGAGTACTGCACAAAACTAGGCAACCTCTTGATGGACAAGGAAGCTTATGTGCCATCGACCGTCAGCGAGTTTAAAAAGCTCGTAAACAGCATAAACAATACGATCGGCAAGCTGAGGAAGGCGGGAGCTCTTACGAGAAGGGAGGCGTTGGCCGCAAAAGCCAGTGATACCGCGATGGCGCGCTTCTATGGCCTACCAAATGTCCACAAGCAGGGGGTACCGTTACGCCCCATCGTCTCCTTATGTGGTACTCCAACCGTTGGGCTGTCAAAGTGGCTGTACCAGCGACTTTGTTTCCTTGCCAAGGATTCGCAGTGGACAGTGAAGTCAACTGAAGAGTTCTTGACGCGCATCAAACATCTCGAAGTGGAGGCAGATGAGGTGATGGTGTCATTTGACGTGATCTCATTATTCACCTCCATCCCACCCGCGCTGGCTGTCGACACTATTGATGGGTTTCTCCGGGAAAAGTATGATGAAACCGACCAACAGCTCAAACGAGCACACATCATCGAGCTCCTAGAACTGTGTCTTAAGACCTTCTTTACATTCAACGGCCAAGTCTACGAGCAAAAGAAGGGGACACCAATGGGCTCGCCTCTGTCTGGACTAGTTGCCGAAGCAGTTTTGCAGAGACTCGAGCAGCAGGTCTTCAGCTCGTACCCCCCGAAGTTCTGGGCCAGATACGTCGACGACACGTTCGTTGTAATCAAGAGAAGCGAGGTGAAGGCTTTCAAGGCATTGTTGAACTCCATCTTTCCCGAAATTCAGTTTACTATGGAAGAGGAAGTCAACAATCAGTTGCCCTTCCTGGACGTACAAGTTACGAGATTGACAGACGGGAAGATAAGGACAACGGTTTACCGCAAGGCAACTAAAAACCAGGCGCATCCTCCACTTCCGAAGCAACCACACTGTTGGTCATAAACGCAGTTGTGTCAGATCTCTCTTTCAACGTGTTCAAACACACTGTAACGACGACAGTGGGAGGAAGAAGGAGGTGAATTACTTACACGCCCTTTTCAAAGCCAACGGCTACCCGAAGTCCTTCATACGCAATTGCCTCAAAAAGCCTCATTTTGAGCGGTCGAGTGGAGAAAAGCCCAAGTTCTGGCTCTCAATACCCTATGTGAAGAGCGTTTCAGAGGCAACGGCAAGAATCCTGAAACCTTTTGGGATTGGCGTGGCTCATAAACCAGAATGCACCATCAGACAGCAAATCATGAAGCCCAAAGACCCGCTGTCAACAACAAAACAGTTGGCAGTGGTCTATAACATACCATGCCTTAATTGCAATGCAAGGTATGTTAGTGAAACGGGTAAACGCCTCAGTACAGGATTGCACGAACACCAACTTGCAATCTCCTGCCAGGACAAGCTGTCTTTGATCTATAGCCACATACGAGAACTGAACCACGATGTTGCCCTTGAAAAAGCGAGGGCAATTGTTGGAGCCAATTAGAAGATGGACAGCCTGGTGCTCCAAAGTTGGTCCTCGACTGGTACATGCAATTGAGCTATAGATCTACATCCCGCCTAGCAGGCGCTGCGTACAAGGCCTGATCAGGTAGTGTGCTAAAGATACGGCTGTGTGTCCTGAGCCGTCCGCCAGCCTCTTTAAATGCTTAGCTAGCCATTTAGCCAGTTCGTAGTAGGCGTGCCTTTCAGCGGCACAATGGGTCGTAGGGGAACATTTGGCTTGTGGATTTTCGGTAAACTATAGAAACGCGCTAGGGCAGTAGCTTGCCATCTGTCTCAATTCCCTTTCGGATAATGCCTTTTGGTTCCTCATTTGGTTCAGGCTCTTATTGATTTTGCCTACCAGTGTTTTCATGTGGTCGGTGTCAACGACTTTGCATGACTGGTTGTCGTTGGGCTTTCGTTACGTATTCTGACTTGTCGAGGACTACGGTTGCCTGCACTTTGCCGCTGGGAAAATGACAATTTCATCGTCTTTCTTTAATTTCCTTATGGCCTTGAGCTCTGCTGAGGTGATGGTTCGGTGTGGCCTATGGCATATGATGAGGGATGCGACTCGTTGACGAATCGCGTTCTTGGAGTCATCTGAGGCATCTGTTTGTGAAAGTGCCACTTCTAGTGCAGCGATAAAACCTACTGGCTGTGCGTCTCCTGTGTTGTAGCCGGATTCATGTTGAAGCACTTTAATTTGGTCGTCTGTCAGCTGTTTAGATGACAGGTTGTGGACGGCTGACGGTTCGCGCACGGGTGCCTGTGTTTGTTTTAGGTTACGCACTTTGTTGAGGAATTGGGTCTTCTTCTTGTCTCGTTCCACGTTCACCTGAATCAAGATCCAGCTCCCCAGGTTTTGCATTAGTTGCTCATCCTGGTATGCTGCACATGCCGCTTTCTCCCTTTCGATTATCCTGCCGTATTTGCGCAGACGGATGTAACAATTGTTTTTGAGGGTCCTTAGTAGGCCTCGGCTGCATCTCCTGGCGACCTCGGGCCGAAGTCAGTTCTGACTGAAGGTCTTACAGAAACGCTCCTCGGCGTAATGTCCGACATCAGACAGTTGTAAGGAAAGGCCATTTGTTACCATGTAAACCCCTGTCGACAGGAAAATAACTCCCAGTGCCGTGCTCGACTAAGCGCTTCGCGCCCGGAAGTCTCATGGACATAAGCGAAAAATTCTGACCCCGGAAAAGAAGATGGAAGGGCAATATGAGGCAATCTCTTGGGAAGAAAGTTCATTCGTCTGACGTTTCGCTTTCATACTCGAGCACATCATCGGAGACAGGCCAAATGAGAAATACATGGGATAAATAGGCCATTCGCGCTCGCACCTGATAGGTCAATCCCGCTCTCCTCTTATTGGCTCTCCTCTCTCGCGCAAGTGGTGCCTGATGTCCTCGTATGGCGTTGGTAGGTCAAAACTGCGGTTGAACGAGTTGGCGTCTGATTGCCAGGCTTCGATTACTTCTCTCGTCAGCTTGCTTTCCGCTCGGCCGAGCACTTGGGCGCCGTCAAAGTCTAACACGTGATTATTTTGTAGACTGTGCATGGCGACGTGCGAGCGCACATCCTTTCGCTATACGACTAGAGCGTGCTCATGCACGCGCGTGCGCAGTCGTTTGTCCGTCATGCCACAGTAATTGACAAGACCGTCTAGGGAGTTGAATCGGTAAATGACGCCTGACGTGTCTGCAGGTGGTAGCCGCCCCTTGGTTTGCATGAGTAAGCGACGGATGGTGGCCTCCGGTCGGTGTCCAACGCCTACGCTTAGTGGCCTTAGCATGCGCTCAGTGGCTTCGAAGACGTTTCTCACGTAAAGCAGCACGCGGAAGATTTCAGGTCTTTGCGTGTTCTCGCGGTCGGCACTCGTATGTCTTTGGTAAAAGCATTTGTTTACAAAACAGCGCGGATATCCATTGGCAAGGAAGAGGTGACACAGGGTTTCACGCTCCCACAGCTTCTCGGCTTCTGCGCTGCAGTGTGTGTTGATGCGGCGAAAAAGGGTCCGGACGCAGCTGCGTTTATGCGACAGGGATTGGTTGCCGGTGTAGTGAAGAATTTTCTCCGTGTTTGTCGCTTTTCGAAGGATACCAGACTGGAGGGTTCCGTCTTCTTTCCTCGTTACCTGAACTTCGAGGAAAGGGAGCACTCCGTATTTTTCGTCGTCCATGGTCAACTTAATTTGTGGGATGACCGAGTCCAATTGCCTTTTAAAGTAGTCTTTCGCGTCTCGAGTAAGATTGCAAAGGTGTCGCAGTTACGCCTGTGAGCGGTCGCAATCTGCATCATTCTGTTCCGATTTGCTCTCGTGTCTTCCATTTCTCATTGAGACTTTTTCAGCGGCGTCCAACACTATATGACGGTTGATGCACGATTCATCCTAGTGCATGGCCTCAAGCAACTCTCGCTCTTTCTTGAAGTGATAGGCACCGAATTTTCTTGTTTCGCTTTGAGTACATGGACAAAAATCCATTAACATTTCTTGCGTGCTCCAAAATCAATGTGCATTTGGTGCTTCAGCCAGTTAGCGGCCGTCTTGTGCGTCAGTCTCTATTGATCGGTTTTAGTCTGTTCACTTTTCCCAGAGACTTTCGTACGTGGCATCTAACTCGATATGCGAGTTGATGCATGACTCATCGGAGTGCATGGCTTTAAGAAAATATCGGCCTTTTCAGATGGGCGAACTCCGACGAAGCGACCTTTGTCCCATGCGAAAGTGTGTCCAGAATCAAGAGCGTGCATGGCCACTTGAAAAAAGTGTTCTCAGCTCTTAACTGCCAGTTGATGGTCTTGGATGCGGAGACATAGGAGGGCACAGGTGGATGGCACGATTTTGAAGCTCCACTCCGCACCCCCTCGTCCGCACAGCATAGGACCAAGATTTTGACCAATTACAGCACAAAGAATGGAGGCTGGCATGGCCGAAGCCGCATCTAAGTCTGCCGCTCACACCAGCTCGGATCCCGACTGAGTGGTCCAAGTCAACTCTTCAGCTGGCAGCCTTCCATGCCACGGCTTTTAGCGTACCTTAACAGCATGTCCGATTGTTTGTAGCAAGAAGAATGCACTGAGTCGTCGACCTCACTTTCCTTTTCCATTTTCAAGCCCCATGCACCGTCCAAGCCGGACATTTGACAGGTGCGGGGAACGGACGCGGTGACTGATATTGTCTACTGACCGTGTTTTCGCCCGCAGCGTGCACAACCTGGTCATCCAAACACCAAGATTTCACACAACGAGGGTAGGGCAACGTACCTCTCACATGCGTGAGAGTGCCGTGGAGGGAGCTGCTCACACCTACGAAATAGGTCACGAGTTTAACTTCGAAGCCACCAAAATAGTCACCCACGCTGGAAACAAAACAGGTCGAGAACTGGTTGAAGTCTGGGCCTCGGATGAGAAGTCCGTCAATCGATTTATCGATCTAGCGCCGGCGTTCAGTGCCCTGCGTAGTCATCTCCAGTCTTGTGCCATCGGTCGATGATTGGCCCACATGCTCTATAACTTTCGCTTGTTCTGCTGCTGCTGCTACTACCTCCGACGATGGACCAGGCCGAAAGCTCAGGACAATAAACAAATGAGCTGATTCAACCCAGCTCTCACTCCGCCATTCTACACACATACAACTGGATGGACTGCGTGGAATGATTTGGGGCGTCAGCCAGCAGCCTTCCAATCGACGACGCTTGCCGCTTCGGTGTAGTCTCAGGTTCGAGTCACCCATGCAACAGAAACCGCATGAAGACCGAGTCGAGACACACACTTCCTACCTGCGTAGAAGGTGGCAGTTGGGTTCTTGCAGTGTGTGATGTTGATGTGCGGCGAGATGGTGATGAGCGAGAATGTAATGGTGTGGTGAAGCAGGCGGTTGTCTACCGCAGGTTTTAGTGGATGCCCACATTGCCGAATAGGCCCATGCGGTGCAAGAATGTAAGAGGGCAGTGCAAGCAGTGCAGGCGAAAGCTGTGGGTGTAGGTGGGTGCTTCAGGCACTGGTTCGCCAGTCTTCGTGCTATGGATTCGCAATTGACCAACCATGCCGATGCGTGAGATGAATGTGCGTGGACAACGTAGCTATGAGAAATCCGTGGTTACGGAGACCGCGGTGGTGGTGGCGGTAGGCGAACAGGGTGAGGGGCTGGGCAATTTTGTTGTGCTGGGTGTGGTGGGTGTGTTGGAACTGCGGTCGGTTCCGCACCCTCGGATGCGCACATGGCTGGATAGGCCCGTGCAATGCGCGGACGTGCGCGGGCAGTGTGGACGGTGCAGGTGGGTGCGGCGGGCTTAGGTTGGTGCCCCAGGCACTGGTTCGCCAGTCTCCTTTTGATTGATTAACAAGTGACCGACCTGGCTGGTGCTTGAAGAGAAAGTGCGGCCGCAGTGAGGACAGGTGTAGTCCTGGTCCTCACCACTGGTGCCGACGGAGGTGTGTTGGTTTTTTGTTATGTCAGGGCTGTGTGTAGTATTGATGTGCCTGGCAGGCATCATAACGGCAGCCGTTCTGGCGGTGGAAGGGGAAAAGGGAGATGAGCAGGAGGGAAAGGAGGAGTAGGAGGATGATGGTGGCGGTTGAGGAAGGCGGTCAGAGTTAGGTGGCGGCGTAGAGGACGAGGAAGAGGTGGACGAAGGGGCGGCAGTAGGTGCGTTTCGAGTGGTGCAGTTGATCCGAAGGTGTTTAACAAGTTCAATCGGCGCCCAGAATGTCCGTTGTCACCGTGAATACGTTGAATGTGGTTGTGCGTTAAAAATGCGCCTTGGGTGCAGCAGAGACTTGCGTGCCTTGCGTTTGGCTTTTGCCTCGCCAATGCAGTTGGCCTGGTAGATCTGTCGAAAGTTGTGTTGTCGACAAGACAAAGATTCCCAATCAAAAGCCATGGAAGACGGTTTGAGTTGGACAACCTTTACTGCCTGAGGAAGTGCGTACACAGGAGCTCTGTAAGCAGTCGCCGCGAGCGCGCTCCAAGCAAGTTGTTGTCCGTGTCCGCCTTCGAGGTATTGTGTCCGCGCGTGTGTGCGCTCCTCGTTGTCTCCACGTCCGCCAGCCAATCAGAGTGGGGACAGTGTTGATTGGCCTCGGGCGCTCGCGCGTCCCAGCAGCGTATCGACACGGAGTGTGAGGCGGACAGGACGGCCGCGTGACAAAGGCGGAGGACGAGGAGACGCGAACCGCCACATATCCAACTTCACTGTCCTCGCCCAGGTCGGTCGGTCTTGGGCGAGTTCTACCTAGTTAGCCGGACTGATTTACGGCGCTTCAGGGAGGACTTAATAGTATCCTTGTATCGGCCCATTTGGTCTCCGCAGCGGCGGAGACCCATGGCGACACCTCTATAGAAGAGCCTTTTGGGGAGCCGCTCGTCGCCCCTACGCACGAAGTGGCCGCTCGAACGCAGTTGCAGTTGTCTCAGCATGGTGTATATGCTGGGGGTTCCCATTCGCTCCACTACGTACGTGTTCGTAATTCGGTCCAGCCAACCTAACTGCAATATGTTACGAAGAAAACTGAGGTGGAAGTAATTGAGTCGGCATGCCTCCTTCATGCACACCGTCCGATTTGCTGCTCCATGCAGCAGCAGCGTCGGAGGATGACGGCCGTGTACATCTTGAATTTTGTGCTGAGCTGAAGACCGTGAAGATTCCAAACTGTGCTTTAAAGACGGTTTAAGGCTTGACTGGCCCTCGAGATCCGACGGGCGACTCCATCGTCGATGTTGCTGTTGCGGGGGAGGGTGCTACCAGACACCTGAAGCTCTTTACCACCCGTTGTTATGTTTCATTCGCGTTGATTTGTGGCGCATTGTGGGGAGTGGCTGATTTGGGTGGCGGTCTTCTCCGTGTTAATAACTGGATCTGTATATATGGAGCCATTGCAGCCTGACTCTCAGACCGCCTCCAGTGAAGGAGGAGGTCCAAGGTACCCCGTCAGTTGGCAACCTTCCAAGCCACGGCTTTTGGCGCAAGCTATCACGGTGCGCTAAAAGCCGTGGCTTGGAAGGTTGCCAACTGACGGGGTACCTTGGACCTCCTCCTTCACTGGAGGCGGTCTGAGAGTCAGGCTGCAATGGCTCCTTTTTAATGTGGCCTTTATGGCATTCCCACCACAGTGTGGGATCCGAGCCAGGCGTTGGCGGCACGCCCAGGTGCGGCTTCGGCCGTGCCAGCCTCCAAATCTCTGTTGTGTTGGTTGAAATCCTGGTTATTGCTGTGTGGACCAGGGGGTGTGGTGGAACGCCAAGGTGAGGATCCGTCCGAGCCATCCACCTGCGGCCTCCCTCGTCTCCGATCTTCTTGACTCTGTCTTGACACCGGGTCAAGGCGGGGGATGAGGAGAGAGTGTAGGTAGATGCTACGCAAGTCTACCGGCAATATAAACCCCTGCGTAAGTCACCGTCCCTGCTCCCATTGCTGCTGCAACTGTGGGGCACACGGTGGACATCATCGAAACCGATGGTCGAACTGTCATATACTTTTAAAAAGAGGCTGTATCAACATGGAATTGCGCGCCACAATGTCACACGACTCGGTGATACCACGACGCTACTACCGGTATTTAAGTAGGAAATGTCCGTCTAACTTATTAACTTTTGAACTGCAACGCACACCGATGATGTCATTTACCAAGGTGCTCGCAGACTACAATTCTTATTATTTGCTTCAAATATTTACCGCACTAATTTCGAGAAAAGGATGTGCTCACCGCTCCGGGCTTATTTGGGTGCTGAGTTTTTGAAGAGCTTAATCGGCTGCCATTGTCAAGTCGTAGCATGCGCTTAACCGACCAGAAACTGAATTGGCGTGTCGAGTTGGTCGGTACCATGCTGGCCGATTTTCCTCTCCTCTCACTGTCTCAGCTTCTCGGAGGATGGTCGGCCGGCTTTTTATCTGTGTGCTTTTTGAATCACCGCTTCGTCGGGGGAGGTGACTGAACCTTCGTCGGGCAGTCGATCAGGTGGTTCTTTTTCCTCGCCGAGTAGACTTGCCATCGGCCTGTCTATATATGGCCTTCTTAAGTCCAATGTGTTTATTTGGTCCTGAGATTTACGGACGTAATGACGTGGTACTTTGTAGGCTGCAGGAAGGTGCAGATGCATATTGATGGAATTGGCATGAGCTGTTAGCCATACTGCTTTTGTGTTGCCCAGTCCTAAGATGGATGTTTGGTCGTTTTAAGCTTTTGACCGAAGGCTCACTAAAAGGAGTACCATGTGCGAAGCAATTCCTCGAGCGCGTAAAATACCTGAAGTTATAGCTAGACGGATTCATGTTATCATTGATGTCTTTTCGCTACTCAATTTCATTGCACAGCAGCCAGCGATAGACGCTGTGAACCAACCACTGGCTGAGGGTATGAGGAGAGAGACAAGCCATTGATGTCCGAACATTTGCTCGAGCTTCTTTAATATAGGCCTCAAGTCCTAGTTCTCTTTTTGTGGACAAATGTACGAGCCAATTAAAGGCAGTCCTACGCTAACCCTGATTTTGAGATGTCCCTCAAGTCACTGAGAAAAAAAACGTTTTGTTCTGTCGTTTCGGATTCTCAATTGATTCAGTATTGAGAGGCCGGTGCAGACAAGCGCAGTGGCGCGGATCATTTAGCATTTGTAGGACTTAGTTGCCACGTCCCACTAGCCTATTAGCTATGACGATCATTATTTGGGATCGAATTTGCTGCGGCATCGTGCGAATCGTTTTGGCGGGATGATGACTCTGCAGTTTGTACACTTTCAGTGCGAGTGCTCCCCATATAAGTAAATGAGTAATTGCAAGAAGACATACTCGCTGGGACAAGACTTGTATTCTCAAGACGCTTGAAAGGCCTGCCCGAAGGCATTATGAGAACATTTTATGCATAAAAACGGCATAGATAGGATGCAGTCAGCATGTTACCGCATACTTATAAACATTAACAGTTTCAACCCTTTCATGGGAGGCTGTTTCACTTGGTTTGATGGCTGTCCGATGGCCGAACTGGCATACTCGTGTGCAAGAAGGTGGGACGACATCAGACTTTATGAATTTTAATTAGGTTACGAATTTTGAATTTGCTAGTAAACCTCGTGGCAACCGCCAATAAGTCCAAAAACAAGCTAAGACAGTTACCTGCAACTCATTCTGGAACTTCTTTTGAACAGTCTTTATGCGCGCCCTTCTTACTGCTTTATTCGGTCTAGGATGACCGTGTGAACTGCTATTAATCAAACTTCCATGACCATTGTTTCAATAATCTGCTTTCCACCTGTGCCTGACCTGACCTGTTTCTAAGGGACACAAGCAATGTTGACATCAACAGAATGTATGACAGACAAGGCTTTTGCACTAAATATCATGTTCAATAGATCACTTCACTGGAACAAATTTATTAATTAAAAAAATGTCCTTTTCATGCTTGCCTGACATATCGTATTTCCATGGTAGATTTATTCATTGCCTAGGCCCAATAAACAGCAGCTGTCCAGAATAAGGAGGAAGTTTGAATCTTTTGGTTAAAAATATGCTGAAATCCGTGCATATGCTGGATAGTAAGGCGCCGTTCGGAAAGGAACTGCCGGCGTCTTTTGCACTGTTACTTCAGCGTCTGCCAATTGGTCGAGGATGTTTGCTACTGAGGACATCTAACACAAAACACTGAAGCGCTCTACTGTATTCCCACTTATAACTGCCACCTTTTCTTCAGTCATTGTCTCCCTCCCGCGTTTGTTGAAGTAGTCTTCGTTTGTTTCAGGCTTTTAAGCCAAGAGTCAATCCTAATGTGCTGCATCATTCGAACAAGGAATACATTGCCATCATATTTAAAACTCACGCTGATGACCACGTTACACTAAACAATACCCCGCGAGGCAGCAAAAGCGTTCTGGTAAAAGACATCCTATTTCAAAACTTGGGCGAACTGTTTTTCATACAATATTATTGTGTGAATATTTATCCATGCCTGCCTCATAAGTGAATAAGAAACGTCGAGCACCGGAACATTTTGTTTATTGTACAGAGCATTCAGACTCGATAGATAGTGGATGGATAATAGATGAAAGTGCAAATCTTACACGTGAGACCTCCGCCAGAAATGCTGTTTATGATCTATCGCGGTCGTGGGTCGATATGATAATTTAAGTGAATACAAGTTTGCATTTTTTCGATATTACGCAATCGGTATCAGTTTGCCAGACCAGTGAATCAGGGTTACATGTTGCCCCGGCAATGAGACAGGCTGCAGAAAAACCCATATCGTACCTGGCTAACCATGAAATGTGCCTGACAAATCACTAAAATTGATCAAGTCAATTTTTTTATCATCTAAACTTAAAAGTATTTTCGGCCTACCCATAATTTCCCTCAATCTTTTGGTGTGTTGCTTACAACTAAGCAAAAGTCATGCATATATTCAGTGTTTGCAAAATTTTAAAAGAAGTACAGGGGCATCGCATTCACTGCTGATGCTTAAACAAACGCAGCCTCCTAAAACGAATGCGAAGCACGCATTTTATCTGCAAAATTGCATCAAGATTGACAAGATTTACCTACTAATTTTTAAAAATCATGATTAGTGGATTTACTGTAAGTTACCAAGAACTGCTTGTACAAACGCCGTCATCAACTAGAACTGCCCTTAGACTTTTGCGAATCAGGCCTGCGGTCGCGCATAGTCAGTCCCTTATAAAGGATACCTTGTTTTACTTGCGGCCACTTCTTTACGAAATTTGCCAGTTGTGAAGCTTTATGCGCAGACTCTAGCAGAAGTAATGATACGTTTCACTCCCATGTGTTCCAACCTCTATTTTGAGCACTGTTTGTTCACCCAAGGGAGAAACGTAAACGCCATTTTGTGTCTAAAAAGGAATCAATACGAATTAGCAGTGAGATATTTGTGCGAGTTGAACACACATTTGAAAAATATTATGAGGCATATATATTGTTCACAAAGTCGTGAGTTTCGATAATACTGTCATGCGTTTGTCCGCTATTTACCACAGATTGGCTAATGCAATGCCATTCAGAAAATTCACACATTAAAGCTGCGCAAGAAATCAATGGAGTGAAACACACCAATTCTGACTGTAAACGCGGTCCTCCGAGTGGCGAGGAAAATAATTTCGAAGACAACTGCCTTTTTAGAGGTTGAGATGGATTAGAAATTATGATGACTACGGTCTGGGAGCTTATAATAGCGACACAAATACCACAGACATGGAAACTGAATCCTGCACTAAAATGCGCGGTTCATTATGACGTCAAAACGAGTTACAAATAAATGCAACTTTGAATTACCTATCGAGACCTGAGTACTTCTGATTTTTGTGGCTAGCAAGCTGCTTCTCAGACATCTTAATGACCCAAAGGAACTTGCGTAATTACTCCATCGAAGGTGGTAGATGTGATCACTTGAAAATGGGGGCAGTTTTCCCTTAGTGATATGAGTCCTAAATTATCTATTCAGCAGTGGTATCATGTATCGCTTAAACCAAACCTTATGCAATGGCTAGATTTCACGTTTGTTGAATAATGACAAATGAAATTACAAAGGAGTCACAATTGATACAAGAACTTCCGATTCCTGCACTGCGATTCAAAACGTTGCACTCAATTTTGAGGAGAAATTACCTCTTTGTCGTCTCTTAAATAAGGCTAAATAACCATGGGGTTTAAGTGGTTTGGGTTTTCGGACGATGACTACGAAAGCTTATTGAATAGCACGGTAGGCATTTTCAATGATGCGACTGCAAATAACATTTCCAATTACAGGACCATAACGTCCGACCGTCTATAGACCAAATACATCGTCCATCTCCCCAATTATGGCAGCGTCTCGTTCCTCGTGGTCGCACTTATTTGTTCTTTATATACAGTACCTGTGCTAACTCATGAAATGCCGAGGTCAAAATTATAGTGGACAATGTAGCGTATTTTTGGTGCCGTTATTTGTGCTTATTTAGTTGAAATAAGGACGAAAAGAACGTTTTCTGTAACTCTTCGTGAATCTGCTTTCGCTTTGATTATCAAGTAATGCCATTTAGCAAAAAAATGCTAATCTGTATTACTTCGAATACTGACTGTTTTGCTGTTTAGTTGCAGAAATCGGTCTTCGGTATTTCTGCTGATATTTGCTTAGTGTTTGAAAAAAACGCTCGTCTCTGTCCCGGTTAACCTTAGCAGTTACCTCAGAAAAACTAATCAAAGTCATGCAAACATTTACAAAAAACAAAGTCCTTACATTTCCAAGCACCTTTAAATGGGTCGTTTTCGAGATAGGACGAATGTCCAAAGGACGAAAAATTGATAGGTCTTATGGGGACATTAAAGAACAAAATGAGTTACCTGGCATTTGATAGCAGTTCCTCTAAGGAATGAAACGACAGCTATTAGATCAACGTATATTCTAGCCCCTGGCAGGTCCGTTTTCATTTGTTCACCAGGAGTGTTTTACGTGACTTCGCTAAAAAAAGGCAAAGCAAGGGATCATACAACCCTCAGACGAAATAACAAAATATTACCATAAACTGAAATCAAGACTTTGCCTTAGAGCAAGTATAATCAAGACACACAAGCTAAATTATAACCATAATCCGTAAAAACAGCCTTAATAACTATTCGCCAACCATAAACCCCACACGTCCCTAAGACCAGAGGATCGAGAATGAGCGCGGAAGAACGCCTTGCCCTTAAAAATTAAGTAGATGTTGATTGACATCACACTGGGCTTTATGACAGGGCGCAATGTGCGAATCAGAAAATGGATCAAACAAACGTTCAATTTCACCCTTATAATCATTTTCCTCAGTCCGGAAAATTACTCCTGAACTGTTATGTGGCAACATTTTAAGAAATATCTTACGAAGTGACAGGTTTGAGTCAATAAAAAACTAGTTCAGAAGATGAAGATGCGATCACTGGGACAAGAAGTTTATTTGCCTGACGTTTCGGATTCTCACTCGAATCCATCATCAGAGACATTCGCAGATAGAGGTGAAGGTGGCACCAGGAGTGCAGTATTTATA
>CACRXP010000249.1:256482-267340 GCA_902702965.1 Spirometra erinaceieuropaei | reverse complement strand
TATAAATACTGCACTCCTGGTGCCACCTTCACCTCTATCTGCGAATGTCTCTGATGATGGATTCGAGTGAGAATCCGAAACGTCAGGCAAATAAACTTCTTGTCCCAGTGATCGCATCTTCATCTTCTGAACTGCTACCTGGGACTCGCCTGTTCGCTTCTATCAGCATTTTTTTGTGCGCGAAGCGCTCCGATCGGCTCAACGGTGGGAAACCTTTGCCCTTCGAGAGTCGTCAACATATGCGCAGATTCGATTTCTGCACAGGTGTCTCGACAACAATGTGCTGCCGAAGTGCGTTTCATACAAACCTCCGGTCAGCACAGAGCTGGCGAGACGCGCAGTACTTCAGTTCGGCGGACGAATGATCCGAGTGCCCCTTCAAGACTGTCACTCACGGATTCGCAAATACCGTCAGAGGATTGACCAAGAGAAAGCAAGGTGCTGCGAGTTCATGGGCGAGGACGGCATAAAACTGCTTCAGCAGAGGCTGGCCGAACGAACCCGCGAACATAAAGCCACGCGAGAAGCAGCCCTAGAGAGCAAATTTCGTAAGCTGCCTGCTCCAATGTCATCCAAGAACGACAAACTGGTGCACAACTTGTCGTCAAAGGAGCTGACGGAGGAACAAATGCAGGTTTTACGGCATGAGGCCTCATTCAACACAGCCGATGCCAAACCTGCCAACATGATCGCAGCAGTGGAATCAATCCTCAGCCAGACGGGAGCGACAGACGAAACGAAGAACCTAATTCGACACCAAGTGTCCTCCCTCCTCATGGCTCATAGGCCGCGCGATGTACTTTCCAAGGTCGAGCGCGATGCACTTAAGGAACTCAGGGCCGATAACGACCTCGTTATCGTGCCTGCGGACATGGGGCGTTCAACGGTCGTATTGGATAGGACAGACTACAATCAAAAAGCCAAAAGCTTGCTGGAGGATCGTCAGTCCTATGTCCCATGCGAATCCAACCCCATGAAAACGCTGACACGCGAGATTAACGCGACGCTGTTGGCAATGGAGAACTCAGGTGCAATATCGCCAATCGACCGACGCATGGCGACAGCACAAGAAACGGCCCTAGCCCGATTCTACGGTCTCCCAAAAGTGCACAAAGAGGGCGCTCCTCTCCGGCCTATCGTATCACTAAAGGGCACTCCAACCTACGGACTGGCAAAATGGCTGTTCCAACGTCTCAAGTTTCTGACCTCCGATTCGAACACCACAGTCAGCTCGTCAACGCAATTCTTGGAGAAACTTAAAGGAGTAAGTCTCCTGCCAAGCGATATCATGGTTTCCTTTGATGTCACGTCCCTTTTTACTTCTATCCCGCAGGACCTGGCAGTCGAGACAATCGAACTACTCCTACGAGAGAAGTACGACGAAACGGAGAATCGCCTCGGACACGCCCAAATCATCCAGCTCCTGAAGTTCTGTCTCAAGACGTACTTTACATTCGACGGAACAATCTACGGGCAGGTGAAGGGAACGCCAATGGGTTCGCCGATTTCGGGACTCATAGCCGAGGCGGTCCTTCAACGGCTGGAGTCGCTGGTTTTCCGACACCACAGACCGCAATTTTGGGCTCGGTATGTGGATGACACCTTCGTCGTCATCGAACGGGATCAGGTGCTGACTTTCAAAGAACAACTCAACGGCGTCTTCCCTGACATTCAATGTACGATGGAGGAGGAGGAAAACAATCAGCTGGCCTTCCTGCATGTCCTCGTCTGCCACAAAGATTGTGGTGGCCTAAAAACTAAAGTGTTCAGAAAAGCGACAAATAAGACGCAAATACTGAACTTCAATAGCAACCACCCGATCAGTCACAGAAGCACTTGCGTAAGGGCGCTATACCGGCGTGTTGAGACGCACTGCAGTGAAATGGAAGACAAGGTTGCTGAATTACAATATCTTCGACGGGTAATGAGAGCCAATGGCTACCCGCGCAACTTTGTCAACCAGTGCATACGAAAAGGACACCAGAGACCAAATCCAACCAGCCCCAAATTTTGACGGGATCTTCCGTACGTGAAGAACGTCTCGGAAGCCGTCAGTCGTCTTCTCACTCCACTTGGAGTTGGGGTTGCACACAGGCCGGAAGCAACCATTAGGCGCCAAGTAATGAGGCCAAAAGACCCGCTGCCACGGCAGGAAACGTCTGCAGTCGTTTACCGGATCTGGTGTAGCTGCGGAAAAAGCAATTATGTCGGAGAAACTGGGAGATTACTCTGTACGCGACTTGCCGAGCACGCAGCAGCAGTGAGGCGGGGAGACGCTAACTCTCAGGTGGCGGCACACTCGACGGGACCCGGCCATATTTTCAAATTTCAAGAGGCCGAAATCCTCGCAAGGGGTGACAACCGCGTGAGCCGCGAGCTGCTCGAGTCATGGTTCTCAGGCCCGCAATCCGTCAACAAACACAATGACCTCCCGGTGCCCTATTCCGTATTGCGATTTTCCCTGGGCAGGAGAATCAGGCACGTGGGGAGGGCGCGGGTGAGCAATTATGACGATGACAGTGAGCCAGTTTGCCGGGCAATCGTCACACCAGCATCGAGCACGGATGACGAAATCGCGGCGATTAACAACTCGGACTCGGACCGCCAAGCCACCGCCGCATCAATTACGACCCCAGCGGCGATTGTGAGAACTGTTAATTGCAGTGCGCATACGGTCCCACGGCAGCCACGTGCTATAAATACTGCACTCCTGGTGCCACCTTCACCTCTATCTGCGAATGTCTCTGATGATGGATTCGAGTGAGAATCCGAAACGTCAGGCAAATAAACTTCTTGTCGCAGTGATCGCATCTTCATCTTCTGAACTGCTACCTGGGACTCGCCTGTTCGCTTCTATCAGCAAAAAACTAGTTGACTTCACATGTGATACTTTCGCCATTATTTGAAATAACAAGTGATGTGCGAACTTGTGAGCGGGGAGAGGCCTCCGCTCACGGGATATTCCCACCAAATGCACTGGTTTCTTACCTGCTACAACTACCAACCTTTTTTCCAGGAGAATTTAGTGAAATAGTTTACAATAACCCGGACTGCTTAGTTTCTGATGTGCACGCTTTAGTTTATAACAACATTACTAATGTCTACTATAGTTTTCCTGTCGCCTGTCTTAATGTTCGAATCTGAGGACACATGTCCTTGGCAACATATAAACACATGAATGGTCAAGAGAAGTTTGTAGCCCGACCACGGGACATGAGGAAGGCTAATATGGGTCCTCAGTTCCCGATCACTTCAGATCGTAGAAGAGTAATAGGCCTGCTGCGGCCTGACTTGCGCTTATTTCGTAAGGCTGAAGGTTAGCAAGCGCAAAAAACAGACAACGAACTTGCAGACTGCTTAATGAGCTATTTTTGTCTTACCAGCCCGGCTTTTTTAAGATGCTTCTCGAATTTGAAGGAGACACGATCGCTGGGGCAAGAGGTTTACTAGCCTGACGTTTCGAATCTATCATCAGAGACAAAGCAGATACGGGTTTTGATGATGGGTTCGAGAAGGAATCCGAAACGTCATCAAGACTGCTTCCTGGGACTCGTCTCTTTGTTCCTATTGGCAATGCTTCTCGATAGTGAATAATTTGTTTCTGAGGGTCACAAATACACTGTCATAGCATGCGCGTTTCTGATGTCAACGTGCCTAACGATCCGTGTAAGTAAATAATGATATGGAAATGGAAACCCATTTTTATACCTGAAGACAGGCTAATTTATTTTCCCGTTAAGTGGTTATCGTGAACTAGCTCCAAAGATATCTTAAAGCTCGAAATAGATCTTCACGTCTATAAAAAGGCATCATGCGAAATCCTCTTTAGAAGCACTCCAATAACAGATTACCTGCGATGTCGAAAAAATTGCGTCGAAAACTCATAGAAATGTCTATGAATCCATGACAGCATGCTTGGTATTTGACCAAGGAACACGAGAGAGATTTTAAACTGACTACCGGAGGATACTTAACTGTTAGCACCCATCGCAAGATCTCGACTTATTTGTGCTCCCTGTACGTCCAACTTTAAAAGTCGTTAGATTCCAGTGATTGAGAGCCCATCGTGAAAACATGCTATGCAAGGAGAGCCCAAGAAATTCATTTAACATACTAAAAACTTAAATGTCAGACATACATTCGCCTGAATTTTTTCTGCTGGCAGACTTTAAATTCTGCGCCTATATATTTAAATCTTGACTTCGCGAGTTACTGTCGAGGGGAATTGCATGAGCCTTGCACGATGGTCTCCAAACTGTTTGTGACTTGGTTCCTCCTAGTTCGAGTATACTTCAAACGGAAAGACACTAAACCTTTCAGAGATTTTTGGAACAATTTGCCAATAATGACCGTTTAGTTACTAGTCAGGCTTATTGGTTGAGGTTCGACTTGTTGACTGACGCTATTATAACGCGATTGTAGGATTACCAAACTGGTAAGTTCAGGAATGATTTTCTGCAAGGTGCCTGTTAAGATCGTCAAATAGCCAACAGGAAGCGCAGTTAGCGTTTGTGCAAGAAAAGTGACAGTAACCAGTTTATATACACTAATGACCTCGTTTCCTTCAATACTTGCGACAACGCCTTTTTTATCACATTTTAGCGAAACGACGTTAGCTTTTTCATGTTTAAATTAGAGCCCTCCGGTGTCGGTATGAAGACTTTGAGTAATTAAACCTTGCGAAAATCAGCTCAGCTTTTAATCGTGTTCAGTTGGCTGAACGCAAGTAAATATCCAGGTTTGTGACACTTGTCTATCTAAACATTGTTTTGCGTTTCTAAACTACATAATGCGAATACAAGCAAAAACTAGATTTCGGTATGCTTAGTAGAATTTCTAGGTGTGTATATCCTCTTCAATTTGTTTCATTTAGACCGAACGGAATTCATTTCCCATGCTGCAACCGAATTAGGTGTCGAAAATCATCGATCAAAAACTTAGGCTTACCTGACAGTCAAATGAACGCGAGCTTTCAATCAAGAGAGAAGGTTGCAAGAATGAAAAATCCTCTACATCCTCGGATTTTCACAGCCACAGCATCATGAGTCTCGACCGGCACGCCAAAAGGGAAGTGCAAAACCCACGTTAACGTCAATTCAGATTAAGCAGACTTAAGGGATAACTTTATTCCCTATGACTTCGAGCATTTCCCAAAAGATATTTCACGATCAACTTGTGGATCTCCCTTCTGCACACGCCTGGAGACGATCTAGGATAACATTGTTCGAAATTAAGAGAATAAAGATTACTACATTTTCTTGAGATCTTGTTATTTTCTAGATTGTGTTTATGGGATGCCAATCATTTAACAAATATATATATATATAGTGGTAGAGGGCGCTCACCGATCGTTCATAGGAAACTCACTCGTTCCGTTGTGCCTTATGGACTCTCTCTCGAGCCCAACCAGCAGCCGCACAGCGGCGCATGATATATAGGCAGAATAGCATTACCGACAAAGACAAGGGAGACTGGAATGGCCATTTCTGGCTTATAAGTCGTCGGCAGCCAGATATACCCAAGCCCGAAGTGTGGAACACCCGAGCCTCGAACTCGCGACCTGTTGGTTTAGAAGTCAACGCCTCTACTCACCGGGTCACGAGTCCGGTGTATGCTTACATTTGTTCGAAGAGGCGACGACTAACTGAGATGATCGTTTTCAGCTAATTAATCGAGATTAACCACGCAAGTCCAACTTAGCGTTCGTGGGACCTGCGATACAAACCTGAATACTTCACTCGCACAGTTTTCATGTCTGACGTCCTACAACTGAGTGACAGCTTTTTCATACTGGCATCTATTATCTCAAAAAACCCTGATGAGAACCTTCCAGGACATCGGAGTTTATAATGAACGAACTCGACAAATCAACGAAACATCTATGCTCTCCCAAAAAATCATGTTTTGTTGGCTGCCTTTTTATCAGTGGTTCGATATTATACCTCAGAGCCCCGTGTATCAAACGCCTGAATAAACCTTCGTCCAGTTTTAAGCATCTCAAGCACACTATTTTGACAAAAGCATGCGGCAGATTCTCAGTCAGTGCTTGGGGTGTTTTCCAACTGCCCACTCCTCTCTTAGATGACTGAAAGCAACAAACACAACCGGATTTTCATTGTGAAAAGATACCAAAATTTTACTTGCGGGCACTGACACTTAAATCGTTTATCCATAAAAACTTGCTCGAGCAAAACCCGGGAAAAAATCGGCACTCTATGCAAACAGACTATCTATGAACTGGACACCTTCATAATTTAAATAAGTGCAATATTAACAGACATATTGAGCGAAGTTTTGGTCCGTGCCATTTAAATTTATTTCAATCCTATTGACGAGTTACTGAATATACACAGTCGACAATCAAAACATCACTGACTATGTAAATATACTGGCCTAATAATTAATTGCGGAAAACATTTTTGCCAAAGGACTTTTAAAATTATTAGTCCGATGACGTAAAATCATATCATCATTGGTATAAAAACAAAAACGGTATTAAAAACGTGTTGCCTTCTGAAACAGCTATGTGCTTGCTAATATACCGCTTCAGATGCTCTATGTTAGATGGCTGGTGATTTTTCAGCACAGCAAGAAGATACTTAATTTGCTTTTTATCTGACCGAACTACTTCAGTTCGCGTTCGGTGAATAATTGTGAAGTGGATACCTAAGAAGGACACATCTTCATTGCGCAAAAATTAAAGAGCAGTTGCCCTTTAATTTTTTAGAAAATTGTCAGTTTAATCTAATAAAACAATATTCACTAGTGTACTTTTTGTATTTCATCCTGCGCAGCGAATTTTACATGACCTTTCTCAATGTCAGAAGATGAGAGACAGGCGGGTCAACAGTTAGTCAAGCGTGAGAGGTAAAATACTACTCAATGCCAGTACAAAAGTTCATTAGTTCAAAGTTGCGGTAACCCACCGTATGTTAGAATTTGCTTTAGTCGTGTTAGAGATACTCCTTTTCCTTTCACAAAAACCGGAGCGTCAATATTCTACTCCAAAGTTAGGCATAAGATCAAAGAATTGCCAGTAGGTTGACTGCACGCTCACAAAAGTGCACATGCTCCAATGCAACATAGATTTTTGAAGCTGGCACGCGCTTCGACTCTCCGTCTCTCAGACTCATTATATTAATTGCATTTTACAACCCCAAGTAACACTGTGTTTTGCTCGTCTTACATTGCCGCAAAATAGAGGCAATTATAATGCGGTGGAGATTCTGTATTATAGACGGTTGCACGAATTGGTCGGACCTCATTTCGCAGTCGTAACTACAGTTGACGAGCCCCGGCTAAACCCAATCCCTAAATACTGATACCCCTGACGCTGAACCCTTACCCCTAACTCCTGACCACAACCTCTCACTCCTAACCCTAGCTTTTAGCTCCAACCCCCAACAAATCCCCATAAACACAACCCCTAACCCTAACACCTAACTCCAACCACCATTCCTAACCCTCAATCCTATCTCCTTACAGGTACGACTACGAAGTAAGATCTTGTCCACGACCTCGTTCGTCACACTTCTTTTCAGGTCCACGGGCAATATACTTTGTAGGAATATACGCGCATGCCGTAGAGAAGATAATTAGCTGCTCAATGGCGCAGCGTGTGACTTTATCCTCAGTAATCAAATAATTCGGTTTCGATTTCACCCCTGCCCTAAGTAAGGACCGGCTATGGCTAGCTAATATGCGGGAAAGGTATCACCACGTTTCTCGCTAACACTTACCCTTAAACACGCACGTATGCGGGCTTTTAGACGCGTCCAAACTTAACACGTCACTTTGAGGAATGTTGGTCGCTGCAGCATAATTAACATGTGATGGTAAACAGACGTCTCATCGAGTTCTAAATTCAGTGATGGTGTTGAAAGAGCGGACTGACGAATATCATGATCACATCAACTTGATGATACTATTATTTTCACCATAAAACCCAGTAACAAATACCATAGAAACGCCCTGCTACCCATGAACTGATTAATTTATGCGCATTCTCAAGACCATCGCATGTAATCGCCGGCACGTTGCGCCAGATGCAATCTACAAATATTTAAACTGCAAAATTTGTCTGATGCCTTCAGCAGTTTGAAATGAACAGCATCACGGTCGTTTCAGAAAAGAAACGGCGTTTGAAATGTCACCATATTCGCTTTTACTGAAGTCTAGTCATCGGTTAAAACCACAAACGATTACACAGCTATCGTAAGTAATACATAGGAGTTCATAATTCAAGAACATCATGTCGTGAACTGTCATATCTGGAACGCTCCGGAACATTTATTGACAAACAAGTGTAACCAATAAACAAGATGACAGTTATTTATGTTTTAAAATGATCTGGCGCAAAGGCACTTCTTAAACACATCGTGTTTCGAATCTACTTACCATGTTAAAATGTACGTAAACAACATCGTTAAAAATTAGTCAAGTCTGATACTCCCCTGTACTGACTGTTAGGTATTCGTCTGAACACGTGCTGCGACATTTTTGAACACTTCAATTAAGCATTGTAGAGGGTCAATTTTGGCAAAGGCCTGGCTAGCAGCGTGGGCGATTTCAGTAGTTGCCTGCATTAGCCAAAATGAGCTTGGGTGTGGTATCGCACATATCAACTTTTTTTTTAAATAAAGGCCAAGGTGTGGGAATTTGAGGGAACTGACCTTGACGATTGCACTGCTGTCAGAAATGTACCGTGACACTGCAATCACGGTTGCACTAACGTCAGTTAAATTACAGGAAAATCCGACTGCTTTTGGCACACGAAATTTGTTACCAGCAAGGCTGACTAACTAAAATAAATGAATAAGCCAATAATTATTTATTCCCAGCAATTGACGATCGTAATTTTGAATTCAGTCACTGTTTTGAAAACCTAAGCGTGATCTTTGGTAAGGAAAGCTTGCAATTGAAAACTTCCTGGCCTTTTTTTATCGTATGATTTAAAAGCTGGCAAAATGTGCCATTTGGAGGAATGTGCAAAATCATTGTGAAGAATGCGTTTGATTGTTTTTTCTCTGCTTCGTAATTTATCAGAAATGGCACATGTTCCAGTAGATATTCCACAGCTTGACTCACACTTCTGATAATGACGTTGTGTGAACGTTCGCGAAGGTTTGCTAAAAAATGGTTTGTGATAGTAAGTTAAAAACTTAACATATTCCAAAATGTGTCACAACTGGATCGGCACCAGAATGGCGGTCAAAATATAAGGTATTGACATGTAAATTCGTGGTTTAAATTATGACTGTAGTTAAACCTGAAGGTTCCCCCAAAGCTTGAAATTCTTCGGAAAATATTTCCTCAACTTTGTTGCAGGCGTCCGCAAAAGTCGTGAACTGATAAGCTTCCACCGAAATAAAAAGCCGAAAAGCAAGCCAGCCTAAATTTGATTTGCGTATCATTTGAGTTTTTTAATCAGTTATAGTGTAATCAATCGCGCCTAAATAGAGCATTTGGTATATCCGTTAAGTCTTATATGAAAATTTTATGAACGTTTTTGTTGGCTGGCGATTGGCCAGAAGGGAATTTCTCTGGCAGATAGACTAATACCTATGGGAGGCAGCCTAACATGATTAGTCACATTGGCAGAAGTTTAGTAGAATTGGCTGAACACAACCTTCATCCGTAAATTTTAGGACGCGGACTATGTTTATATGTGTCTCGGCAACAAGCGTCACCGACGACGATTAGGCAAAAAACAATTTGCGGAAACAAACATCCTTTGACCAAAGTCAATTCACATATATAGTTCTGCTTTAGTGAGCGTCGTTCTTAACAGGGATACCCAGTAGAGATGTTTTGGGGATGAAACATTTACTTATAATCACAAGCATACAGAGGTCCGACCGCATGCTCTTAAACAATATGTGGGGCTGAAAATGTCCGAATAAGTTGGAGTGAATATCCAACCGCTCTTGCAGGTCAGTCAGCGTTTATTAAATTTAATAGGGACCTCGACCGCGAATGTTCAATCCCTTGATATACAATCTGAGATTTTATGTTAACCCCCAGTTGGATGCAGGTCCGACTCCTTCGTAAGCGACCAGGGTGCTGTAAACGGAACCGTAACATTTCGAAAAAAGATTCGTTTTCCCAGCATGCCTAACCGTTTGGGAAAGTTATTGAAACTAAAGATGTGTGTTTTCTTTGCCTCCTGATATTCTTTTCCCATAATAAACAATCATGAAGGCGTATGACGGTTGCCCCGGTTTTAGGTACAAACAACGCGGCCCATACGCAAATAGCCTTGCTTATGAAAAGTGAAATTTTCATGCCTTTCAGAAATGGTTAAACAGACACGATATTTCAGTTTTAGTTGACGCCCACTAAAATATTTGTTCATCGGCACTGTACTAAGGCATCCAAATCAACACTGCGTGCCTGTATGAAGGAAGCAGGCAGATAAGGTTCTCATGCTTGTGGCTCCATATAGAGTGCCTGAACGATCTCATGAAATTTCGGCCAAAATTCTGGAATGCGACTCCGATTAGGAATAATTAGTTAAGTAGGATTGAAGAAGGAGACACGATCGCCGGGACAAGAGCTTTATTAGGCTGACGTTTCGGATCCATCATCAGAGACAAAAAGCAGAAACGGGTGGTTGTTGCACAAGGGGCTGCGGTATTTATAGGATGCAGAAGCCATGCTACCGCATATCTATGAACATTCACGGCTCCCCCCTTCATCCGGGATCGTCGCACTTGGTGTGATCACTGCTTGATGGCCGACATTCGAGTCGATAATTGCTGCAATTTCATCACGTGCGTTGGATGTTGGCGTGATGATTGCTCGACCATCTGACGCACCGACACCGGTGTTGGGAAAAGTGTACACCTCTGCCCTCCCC
>CACRXP010000249.1:242637-253545 GCA_902702965.1 Spirometra erinaceieuropaei | reverse complement strand
GGGGAGGGCAGAGGTGTACACTTTTCCCAACACCGGTGTCGGTGCGTCAGATGGTCGAGCAATCATCACGCCAACATCCAACGCACGTGATGAAATTGCAGCAATTATCGACTCGAATGTCGGCCATCAAGCAGTGATCACATCAAGTGCGACGATCCCGGATGAGGGGGGGAGCCGAGAATGTTCATAGGTATGCGGTAGCATGGCTACTGCATCCTATAAATACCGCAGCCCCTTGTGAAATAACCACCCGTTTCTGCTTTTTTGTCTCTGATGATGGATCCGAAACGTCAGCCTAATAAAGCTCTTGCCCCGGCGATCGTGTCTCCTTCTTCAATCCTACTTCCTGGGACTTGTCTCTTCGCTTCTATTTAATGGGCTTGTTATACTGATCATCATGAAGCACGAATCTATAGCATTTCGGACTTCCCAGAATGTTGGCTTTTGAATGCACTTTTTTTGATCTCCTGCGGATACCGCAATTGGTAAAAAATGACTACTTATATAGCATGCATTTTCCTATTGATTTTGGATAGTGTTATTTATTCAAATATGTTTTTTAGAAAACATGCACAAGAATATGTTTTTTTTCGTTTTTTTTTAGTTGGAAATCACATTGTCTTCCTATTGTATGCCCGAAGAATGTGTATATGTTGGATTTAAAAAATTTCCTAATTATGAGATTTTGAATACCGTGCGATGTCCGTGCATGGAAGACCGCACGTATCCGTTTACTAATGTTCCTCATTAAATGTACAGAACAGTCCAGATCTGTTACAGAATTTCATGAACTCTGCGTAGAATCTTCTTAATGGCAAAAATGAATATATGTTTTTCCTTACGCGAAAGCATGCACCATGTACACTGATATTGCAAATCACTGATGCAATAGCTATTCAGGCTGGAAATTATTCGGGAATTCAGCAACTTTTTAAAAATCTAAATATACGCTTTCTTCGGACATAAAATATGAAGACAATGCAATTGCCTACCAAATGAACAAAAGAAAGCACATTTTTGTGCATGTTCTCTATAAAATACATTTGAATTTATAAGACCATCGAAAGTCAATAGGAAAAAGTCATGCTACTTAAGTAGTCATTTTATACAAAATGTGGCTTCTGCAGGAAGTCAAAACCAAGTAAATCCAAAAGCCTACATCCTGGCGAGTCCGAAATGCTATAGGCTTGTACTGCATGCTAATCAGTATAACAACACGAATAATTTTCAGCCTGATCTTCCATTTCATCTGCGTTTAGCAAATTCCTTCTACAATGTGATTTTCTACCAAATGAGCCAAAGAAAGCACATTTTTGTGCATCTTCTTTATAAAATATATTTGAATTTATAAGACTATCGAAATTCAATAGGAAAAATGCATGCTACTTAAGTAGTCGTTTTTTTCCGAATGTGGTTTCTGCAAGAGGTTAAAAGAAAGTTCATTCAAAAGCCGATATCCTGGCGAGTCCGAAGGGTTATAGGGTTATGCTGCACGTTAATCAATATAACAACCCCACTTAGTTAATCCTTCCTAATCGGAGTCGCATTCCAGAATTTTGGCCAACATTTCACGTACTGCAAGTTGTTTTATGAAAAATCAGGTAAGGGATAGGCGTACGGGCATTTCGCTATATAACAGACAATACTCTACAGCATAATAGTTTCCAAATACGACAAAGGCCAGCAGAGGCCTTCTTCTCCAGGTTTTCTGATTTCGTGACCATTCTGTTCTTATATATAAGTAACTAATAAATCAAATGCATTTATTTACCTATCGCCAATATTCGACCTGCTTTACGTTAAAAATTTCATGACAGCACTGCCAATTGATTAATTAGTTTGAAGGTTTGTATACGCCGACCATTGCAGGAATATTATACACTGATGAAGCTTCACCGTAAGTAATCGAGTTATCAGCGTTCTAAATGAAATTAATTTACATTCAAACATGAGAAAATGCAACTGAAATTCGCTAAACCTCACTTCTGCTACTAAAAAGTATACAACCTACTAAAGGTCACTTGGAATTTGATAGTGTATTCATTATTCGTTTTAAATTCCTTGGAAATTAACTGCAGAGTTGCAGCAAATCAGCGTATTTAAGGTCTATAGACTCACATTGAACTGCTTATGCATGAAGATTTAGGCCCAAGTACATCAGCTAGACCGGATAGCCGCGTAATAAACATTAAATGTCGACAGGCACTTAATAGTATACTTAAGGGTTAGGCGATTTCATAGTAGCGGAACAGGAAATAGACGGAGGTCCATATTTGCGTGTTTTGCCGATATTCTGCCGCTGCATGGCACAACTGCAAGGGTTTCGGTTCGCCAGTGAACCTCCTAGCATTCCCTTTCTGATAATACAATTTTAAAAAATAGTCACTTTTTAATTTTCTTAGAAGTTAATTGCGAACTTGCCGTAGATCAAAATATTTGCTGTCATTTGGATAAGACCTAAGCTGTTATGCATGAATATTTCGGGCAAATCAATCAGTAATAGCCATAAGATCAGTACAGTTAATAGCCATATGAACATGCATGCGTTTCGGGGGGATATACTGCTGCTGCATAACACAGCTTCGAGACTTCCGTCTCGTCAGTTGGTTCCCCAGCATTCCTATTCAGATTTCTGGCGGATACTCCAGTTTGGGAATTGTTAATTACTGATTTCCTTAGAAACTTACTACAAAATTGAGTATCAGTATATGTATACTGTTTAGTCACAGATTGCAAATTTTCTGAGTTGCATGAGCCAGGCCACCCGACATGCGTGTAATATGCCTTGACATCTTATACGCAACTTGTGGTAGACATGATGGTAATTCGATTCCATACTGGCAGGCAGGTGAGAGCCGAAAGCCCATAGACGCGTGTTTCGCCGATAGTTTGACGCTGTATGACACTGCTGCGAGAGTTTCGACATTACAGTGGGTCCCACAGCATTCACTGTCGTCTTTCAGTTAGATACACTAAATTAGAAATAGATGTTTCTGTATTTCTGTAGAAATTATTTGTGAACCTGGAGAAGTTCAGCATATTTAACGTCTGCAGTCTGAGATAAAATATGCTGTGTATGAATAGTTGTGCGAATTGTTATGAGCCAGAGTAGACATAATAAGTATTAATTGCCTACAGGCAGGTGGCAGTATACATTGGCATAAGTATATCTATTTCTGACACCTAATGCAATAACCAGAAGCTCATAAACGTGGATTTCGACGATAGTCTGCCTCTGCATGACCCAGCTGTGAGGGGTTCGGTTCATCAGTATGACCGCCAGCATCCATTGTCTGCTTTGTAGCGAACACTCAACATAAGAAATTTTCCTTAGAAATTAACTGCGTAGATGGTGTATATCAGTATATGTTATATCTGTAGCTTCAGACCAAATAAATTATTCATGAATATTTCGGTTATGTCAATCAGCAACAAAACAGTTTATGAAGCAGGCAAGAAGGGCAGGATTAATTTGGTACCAAAAAATTTCGCGGCGGCTCTTCAGCTGCGTCCTGTCGCTTCATAAGAGAGATAACGAATGAGAAGAATACATCAGATTTGAGTTCGTGCGAAAAATCAATGTAGAAACAGCAAGGTCAGGGTTTTGAGCAAAGCTGGCTAATCGATAAAATTAGTAACATAGACACCGTAGGGGAAGAATTTGAAAAAAAGAGGAACGTTAAAGAACAAAAATGAGAGGAGAGAGGGGGAATCATGGAATAGAGGCTGCCATGGCAATGTTAGTTTAACCACGTGTTCCAATTGTTTACAAAGATCTGGTTTCACTCGTCATATATAGGCCGCCTCCAGATAACGCAATATCCGAGTTGTTCGTGCCCGAGCAAGTACTCGGAAGGAAGTTTTGGGGTCGACGGTGTGACCAATATCATGCAGGTGTTTCGTAATGGAGGAACACGGGATCTTATTTTCTTGTCTTAGGAGCCACTTGGGCAGGTGCTCAATAGACCTGGCTGCCAACTGCCGTTGCGTTCGCCCAATGTACTCGCATCCGCAAGTGCATGTGAATTCATAAACACAATTTGAAGTGGTGTGCATTGGCAGGGCATCCTTTGCCTGTGGAATCGGAAGTGGCTTATTAGGACTGCATAATACTAGTTCGGCTGCATTGTATGTCCTTTCAATGGTGGAACGTAGCCGTCGTTTGATAGTATTTAAAATATTGTCACCCTGCTCTTCTTGCCTACTTTAGTTTCGTACCGGTGACAAAATGCTTCAAATTTTTAAAACTGTTTATAGCCAAATGCGCACAAACGCATGTTCCGCCAATTTTTTGCCTGTTTCTCGACACAGCCGCGAGATGATCAACACGCCAGTGGACCCCCAGTGATCCTTGACGGCTTTCTTTTACTCAGTCCATTCTATAAATTATCGCGCTTCGGCACATGCTGTTTTATAAAAATGGCCTCAGCTTTAGTATTGTAGGCAATTATGTAATCTCTTGTAGCATTGGTCTATAAACAGATCTCAATCAAGCATGACCTGGGTTGTGGATTAAAGAAATGTTGAATGTCTAAATGGTTAGCTGCACTTAGTCACCAGTTGTGAACTGAACTGCAATGAATGTGTCGACAAAGATGGTATTTCAAGAATACCTGTATTTCATCCGACGGGCTATGTTGACAATTTCACATTACAGTGGTGTAAATGAGCCAAGGGTAGTGCATTCAGGCTTATCACGTTGTTTCCTTGGAATACGTCAGTAGTCGTGTTCTTGGCAGGTTGACGTAAGCATGACGTGTGCCAGCTATCACGTTCAGTAATGCCAGTCAGTCCGAAGTTTAGTGAAAAGTATGTTAACTACGCTGCAGCCATCCACATTTTTCCACCTCGGATAAATCAAAATGCGCACATATGTGCCAGCGCAAGAATACGCGTTAACAAGAAAATGATGAAAATATCTGACTGATTAGCCAGCCATAACCGAAAACATAAATAGTTGAACAGTAAGAGGATGCTAACTAACCGCGTTGCAGTAGGTGCTCGTTCCGCTGTGCCCTAGGGGTGTCTGCCGGGTTATTACAAGGGGAGGGTTACGTTAAGGGCTCAGGTTGTGGATAGAGTTTAGGTTACGGTCCAGGTTGGGGTTGGGTTTGGGTTATGTTAAGGATTCGGATCAGGATTATGCTAGGCTTATGGCTAGAGCTAGTGCTTGTGGTACGTTTAGGGTAGGCGTTAGGTTTGTAAGCAGATTAAGGATTACGTTTACTTTTGAGGTTGCGGTGAGGTTTGCGGTAGGGTTTGGGGTATTGCTGCAACGCGCGTCCTGTCAGCCATGATATCAGTCTTTTTTGAATCTCGCTGTAGATTTAACTTACATCAGGTTGCTTGTTCCGTTCTAGACTTGGGTGCTTTCAGGCTACTTGCAGTACTTGTGCTACCTCATGAAATACCGAGGTCAAAATTATAGTGGAAACTGTAGCATATTATTGGTGTTTATTTTTATCTCAGTAAACAATACTTTCTAAAGCAAACGTTGCTTTATTTCTTTGACACATCTTTTATTTTCCGCTGTCAGACTTTGGGAGCCGTAGTGTTTACCGATTCTGCGTTTAAGTCGTTTACCTGTGTTAATTCATGACATTTCATGAGTTAGCACAGGTACTGTAGTTCAGGATCTTAATTTGGCTGCCTTTGCAGTCAATGCCCACATGACGCATTCCATTGGCCTAGTACGCGGAAATCGACCATTGCTAAATTCTGGCTTATTCGCAGTCGTCACCCATTCATGCTGAACACCAAGTTCTGGAAAGATTTGGGATCAAGGTCCAGCGTGCCTAAATAACTACACATCCGCCTGTTTCATTATCAGTGGCGATTTGTTAATATAGTGGTAGTAAGGCACCCAACGATTGTGTGGCAGCATCTGCCGATAATGACATTAATTCAAAGTGGCCATTTCGGCTTCGGTAGTTAGCACGAGCATACAACAAAGCAGGATTTTACAACAAGAAAGTGGCGTTTAATGTATCTAGCATTCACTCAGTTACACGACAGTGTTTCCTTGTATACTCAATGATTCAAAATCTAAACACTCTAATTGTAAATAACAATAGTGCCACTAGCCGCGGTATTGCTTAGGTGCAGACATTATGCCCCGTTTAAGATTAAATAACTTTTCTGCTTTTATTTATTTTAACTTTAACGCAGCAGCGTATTTGTGATCCAAAATATGCCTGCTAACACAATCATTGTACTCCAAATAGGTGCACATTTTACATTTCCACTTATTGATGGTTTAAACATCTCAAACCACAATTGCGATGCAAAGATGGGCGAATTTAAAAAAGACGAAGTAAATTTTATTCTATGCTTGTGCCGATCTATCATGTTTTATAAATACAAATGATCCACGATTATCAGGGCTGACAGATGCTTCCAAAAATTTTACATTGTTTATACGTTAACGTTTGTGGAAAAAGAAATTCGCAAGTCATCCGGATCAACCATCATGGACCTGGGATATGTCGAAATGAAATATATTGCGTTCTAAGACACAAACGTGTCTACAGATACTCCATATGTCATACGTGATTATCATTCAGCACAAAAAATAATATTTAATTTGACAGTCGAAGTGAACGTACTACTTAAGTTCTTATTTCGTAATTAATTGCAAAGGGCATATGGAAGGTTATAATTTGTCTTTTGCGAAAAATTGACCAACGAAAGTTCCACAGATCTGCTCGCTAATTGTTGAATCAGGCTGAAAAAGCTTTGCCAGTGTGAATTCTGAAATTGATTTTTGTGGCAGTATTTTGCATGACCTCATTGAGAATTATAGGCTGGTAAATAGGCGGGTAAACAAAGCATCAACCTTAAGAAGCAAAATATTTCGCACAAGAGTTCAGTCGGTCAGACATACTGCTATGCGTCTAGCAGAAGGAAATTCCCACCGATGATAATGGGTTGTTGAGCGTAGGTCTAGTGACGCACATTCTGCAAGCGATCGACGATCCTTTGTATCAACTATCATATTTGTGCTGCGTTCACAAACGTTTGAATGACGATTCAATCTAGCCTTAGTTAGCAGATTTCAATCTTGTTGTTTACTGAACCATGTAATACTCATTTGATTGTAAACTACTTCGTGTTTGATGGAGAGCTTGACAGCCTTTCCGGTTAGGCGATTGATGCTGTTGTACAGCTATTACTTTGCGGAAAGTATTTTTTGGTTTTCTACAATCAGCTATTCCTTAAGAACCTTTGTAAAAGTGAAACTTATGCGTGCCGTTTGACGAGCGCCTACTGACGAGCTGTGTCGTTTACGCCCATTCACGCACGAATATCGCAGAAAAGATGAAATTGAAAGAGCGTTATCCGTTTTGATAATTGCATAGCTTGCTTGAGCCATCTATTGATTACCTATAAAAATCATTGAACACTCTTCGAAGAGACAAAGAAAGGTAGTAGTTGATTAAATTGCATCTAAATTTCATGTTTGCTGAATGGAAAACTACTTATTGAAATTGTTTTATGCCGTTCGCACAATATGTTTAATATTATGTATTTTTTTCAGATAAATGCCATTTTAAAACAACTCTTTAATCACGTCTAACTGTACCAATAATTAGATAGTTTCAAAATATATACAGAATTACTTTATTAACAAGTGGCTATATTAAACGTTTTATAGAAATCTCGATCAACACTTTGGTGCTGGGGCTACGTAGAAGGGAATACGCCTGTTACGTAGACCACTCACATGATAATACCTATGTACACATATAAGTAACATGCAAAACCTATATGATAGAATATTGGTAATCAGATAAAATGTAGAAAAAAAGAGGACAGAAAAGCGGAGATAATCTGCAACCAAATTTTCAGCTAGAATTGGCGGTTTATTTTCTAAAACTTGCCTTATTTTTATTTTGAGTGCATAAGATAAGAGAGAGAAGACGGGTATGCAACTGCAGTCAAGCATGTGGACACGATCGCGGTCCGAATCCCAGCAAACAATTTGAAGTTATCTGTTGAGACGTTTAACAAGCGGAAATGCGTCCTTAGGTCACCTCAGAAAACGACTAATTTTGTTTTTATTCTGTTGCTTATGCATAACGCGACGAGTTTTACCATATTTCAGACCACATGTGAGAGGGAATTGACACGGATATCGATCACTTCAGTCTCAGTAATCCGCTGCTTCCGTCCGTTATCAAAATCACAAACTAGTCCGTTGGCATAGCTGGATTCACGAGCGTCTCCGCTGCATATTTTGTACGCTGTTTATATTAAACTGTAGACAGACAAGCAGTTGAAACGACAGATTTACAATGCCTAAGCTCATTTGCGTCGGTCCAAAACTTAAACTGTTACCACTATTTTAGTTTTAGATTTTTCTTATTGTTATACTTACGACTGCCAGCAAATTCAAGGTTGCCTATGACAGCGGAACTTTCGGAAACGATGCTATGTGACCCAAACGTCAAATTCGTAATGCCTATTCCCCAATAATAGGAGATGGTGGAGTGGAATGTTTGCAAAGTGGTTAAACAAACTACTGGCAGTCGAGTTTACTACGGCATTCTATTGTAAAATTAATAAACCTTCAAAACAGAATCTTCAAATTCTAATGCATCCCCTATTTTTTTGAAAACAATGCAATTTGCGCATCTGAATTCGTCGAATTTGCCCGAACGTAAAACTCCTTTTCAGTTCCTAATTGGGACTTCCATTAAAATTGTCATGTTTTACTTAATATTCCT
Source organism: Spirometra erinaceieuropaei (assembly GCA_902702965.1). Taxonomy (NCBI): domain Eukaryota; kingdom Metazoa; phylum Platyhelminthes; class Cestoda; order Diphyllobothriidea; family Diphyllobothriidae; genus Spirometra; species Spirometra erinaceieuropaei. The sequence continues at coordinate 244,819 of CACRXP010000249.1, read as the reverse complement.
TTTAAACACAGCGCAAAAATAAGTGTCTCTGACATGTTATGCTGAATATCGTAGGAGGTTTCTGAAATATCAGGAAATATCTGGTTTTGCTTTATTGTGGGCGGCTTTCCATTCATAAAACGCATCTGGAATGAACACCTCTGTTTAGTTTGCCTCAGCTTAGTTTAAAAAAAACGCAGATGTTAAACGTTTCCCAAATTGTGTAAAAAGGGTAGTGCCACGACTTGGAAAACGGAAGCACCAAATAGGTGCAGAAATATTCTCCAAATATTGGAGAAAAAACAAATAGTTTTGAGGGCTTTGAACATTAAAGCATCGGGCGAATTGGACATTAGTCGATTTGATGAATGTTACGTTTATTCGCATTAAATGGCAAAAGCTAGTCCTGCGACCATTTCTCGAGCCGACTCAGGTTTTCCTGCAAACGCTCTTTGTCATATTAGGTTTGGATGACGCTTCAAAGCTTAACGGCATCGGATAACATGGCCACATTACGACGGAGCTCCCTGACACAATAGTTGACGTGTATGATGAGCAGGGTAGGACAAAGGAGGTACGTTTAAGAACATAGTTTTCAACCGCTACCTCCGCCGGCTGCCTGTAACCAGCACGGACAACTCAAGAGCGACCTATAAATAGGCTTTAATTTCACCTCTGAATGCTTTCTTAAAGTATGTTTAGACTTTGTGACAGCGATCTCTTCATAGATTGCCCGGGTGAGATGGTTGGGAAGGGCATTGTGTACCTTCAAATAAACATTCATATTTAGAAGACTACGAAACCCAGCGGACCCAGTTATCACTAACAATGTCCATAAATATTACGGATGAAATTTTTTTTGCGAAAAACCTTTAAATTTTTATAGAATCCCACCGGCGTTTCATGAAGTCGTCCCTTAAAATTAGTTGTTCATGTAACGTCTGAGTAAAAAGCAATTAGACGAAGTCTTTTTTGAAACAATCGACCATAACTGAGCTGATGCACAACCAAATGCTACACCGAAACCCTACATAGACTTAATCCTTTAAGCGTAGGTACTTAGCTAACGCATACGAGATATTTGAAGTAATTGTTTGCATGTATTAAATCGCCAATATCCATTAAAAGTACTTGGACTTTTTGTTCTCCCCGTTTGTCCAAATGTGCCAAATGGTTAATAAAGCCCAACAATGAGGTAATTTGCTTTAACCGATTAACAGGTCAACGTTAAAAACCCTCTTCAAGCAGAACCCACGCAAACACTATAACATTTTTGATACCAAGCGCTTGTTGTCTACTCCACAATATTTTTCCTATCAGCAGATGCTTATCTCGCATCTACCTATGTTGCGATTGCCTGTATAAACAGCCACTAAGTGAAACTGCACGGGCTTTGTCTGAATGAATTCTCTTTCTCATAGCCAATCGCCTAATTGACTATTTTTTAATTTAACTCAGGGTTTGGACGGGCTTGGTATTGGCAGAAAATAAAAGAAATTCTTGGATTGGTACGAGGCAATATTGCATATGCCTCCAGAATTGACCTGTGTATGTCGAAAATATAAATTGCACTATTACATGCGTATTTCAGAGTCAAGGACTGACAACCACAAATATCCGAGGCGCCAAAATGTTTAAACTGCACAGCACCCGGCTTGTCCAGCCATTTCTACTACTTCATGTGATAGCCATCCACGCATGCAATACAAAAAATAGTAAGAACTCGCAGAATTGCTTTTTGGTCTAAACAAACTCTTTCGCATTCAAGAACATCTTTGTTTATTGCGAGCTTCAAAGCACTTTCGGGTAAAGCATTATTATTGACTTACATTACTACTGCTAGTATATGATCAAGTCAGTTGGAAAGGGTTACGTCAATTTAACCGCACTTCAATCAAAATTAGTAGGCTGCAATAATTGAAGTAAAATGCCCGCATTAAATAATTGGAACATTTTTTCCGCTTAGGTCACCTGGACACAGTTTGTCCAAACTACGAAAGAAGACTTGATCAAATAGTTGAACATTTTCTGTATTCGTTGCGTTCATTAACTTACCAAGAATTATTCGAAGGGATACTTCCTACATCGTTCATGCTGAAAATCCTGATTCCAGCAGAAGTTCAAAACTGCTCGTTGTTGCACGCAAACCTAACAAGGGACTTTAAACTATTCAGGTGCTCTGTGACTTTTCCAGCGACAACTG